>JFGX01000240.1:0-41749 GCA_000729855.1 Epichloe aotearoae | reverse complement strand
AATAAGAATAGTATACAGGAGAATTAAGAATAGTATAAGATAAATTAGATATGCTATTATAGTAGGCTATAGAGGGTAGTAAAGATATTAATATAGCTATTACTATTATTAAGAAAATAGTTAAAACTAAGGTAAAAGCTAAAAGAGATAGTAGTAAGGGTAAAGGTAGTAAAGGTAATAAAATTAATAATAAACTAGAAAAATTATAGAATCTAGAAGTAAAAAGCTAGAAATATAACTAAGTAATATAATAATTAATATAGGAAAACATTAAAAGGGCTAAAAGATAAAAGTAAGTATAAGAAAGGGAAGTAATCTAAGGAAATAATAAATCTAGTAATACACTAGGTAAAGAGAATAGTGGTATAGGGAAGACTAAGAATTAAGATAATAATAAAAGTAGTAATATAATAAATAAAGAAAATAATAGAGTAGTAAGATTTAATCTTACCTAAGTAAGTAGTAAATCCTCTAAACTAGAATTTAAACGTAAGAGTAATAAGAAAACTAAATTTATAAAAACTAAATTTAAAGATAGAGGTTTTAAAAGTAAAGGTAAGGATAAAGTTAATAATATACTAGCTAAATACCTTATTAGACTATTATAGGTGTATAAATAGATTACAGAGCTTGATTTTAAGCTATTATTTATTAGATTTAGAAAACCTAGTTCTAGAATAAATACCCTAAAGCTAATACTAAATATTAGGGCAGTAGTATATAAAAGGGTAATAGAAGAATTTAATACTAAATATAAAAGGAAAAGAATTAAGGGGATTAATTTTAGTAGATTTAAACACACTATATTAGGTTATAAGGCTAAAAGGTAAGATATTTAATATATAATATAGGCCTACGCACATAAATTCGCGCTTAATAGTGCTATAATAGTATTAGATAGTCTAGAGGTAGATTTAAAGGATATGTATTTTATATTATAGTAAAACATAGTTATCTAAATTTTTGCTATATTTAAGGAATAAAAAGCTATATTAAGCGTAAGATAAGTAGCTATAAGGTAGGTAAGGAAACCTATAAACTATATTATAGTAAATCTAATAAAATATAAAGCAATAAGATAAGTAAAAAATTAGGTAAAAACAGTAGCTATAGCCTTTTATAATAGTGTAATAGTTAAGCGTAGTTATTAGATAGCTATATATAATAGCATAGTATCCTTACCACTAAGAGCTAATCTATTAGCCCTCTAATTTGCAGATAAATATAGCGTAGTAAATAGTATAATTATAAGGGGACTAGCTAGTATTAGGCAAGCTAATTTACTTTATATTAATATAGAGAGAGCACTAGTGTAAAAATTAGTTAAATTTTAATAGAATAAAGAATAAAATAAAGAATATAAATAAAGTAAAATTAATAACCTAGTAAACTAAATTAACTAAGTAAAAAAATAAGCTAAAAGAATTAAGATAAAACTCTTAGAGGTAAAAAGAGTAGTAAAAGAAGCATATAAAAGTACCTAAGAAATAGAAAATAAGATAGCTAACCTAATAGAATTAATAAAAGAGGAAATAAAATCTATAAAAAAGAAGTTTATATAAGTAATATAGATATTAAAGGATTAGAAGAAGAGAATCCTATAGATTAATTTAGGTAGAATATTAGTGGATTTTAATAAATAACTTAATACTTTAAAATAAGATATAATTAATAAAAAGAAGTATAAGAAAAAGATAGTAGAATTAGTATTTATAATAGCAAAAATATAAGAAATAATTAATATTTAGATAGTAACTATTAATAAGCTATTACTAGAGTAAAAGGGGATTAGAGAGAATATAAAGAGAATAAAATTAACTCTAATAAAGGTAATTCTAGTGTCTTTAAACCTAGGAAAAACTAGTATATAGTAAGGTAAATTAGGCTAGTAAATACTAAGGTTAGGTAGTATATAACTATAGATAGAAATAGTTACACTAGAAATAGTAAATAAGAGAACTAACCTAACTAATAAGTAATAATAAACTAAGACCCCTATGCTAGAAACACTAAGTAAGAGGCTAAAGTTAACTAAAAGGCTAGGATTAAAGCTAAGAGGGACTTAAGTAGTTTTATAATAGCTAATGCTAAAAACGCTAATACTATAGTAATTAACTAGGATATTACTAAGAATATTAGGAAAATAAATAGAGATAGTAATAAAATAGATAAAAATAGTATTACTAGTAACTAGTAAGGTAGTAAAGAAAAGAATAGAAAAAGGAGATAAATTTGCTAGGTTATTAGATTAAAATAAAGAATTTAGATAAGGATTAGAATAGTATTAGAAAGGGTAGTTAAAGAATAGAATATAATAGGTAAGGGAAGGAAATAGGTAAAACTAGCAAGGAAGGACTATAAAATATAGTAAAAGGAGTAATTAGCTTTAAGAATAGGAATTTATTATTTAATATAATGATTTAATTAATACTATTAGAGAATATATATTACTAGAAAACTATCGCAAATTTTAAGTAATTTTATAATAAAGGTAATTATAATTTTAGTAATAGGTATACTAAACCTGTTTTTCTTTTATTTAATTTTAATAAAGGGGAATATTTTTAGGTTACTTAGGATAGGGAGGTTAAATCTAGCTATAGCTCTATTAGTTACGACTAGGATAGTTGTCTTTTAAGGCGTGCTTAGCACTTGTTATGTAGTAGAATAAGCTTAGTTATAAGGGACGTTTATAGGGCTAGATTTAGCACTCTAGTTAGAATAATTAACTTACTTCTAATATCATATATCATACCTAATAGTAGCTTTTATAAGTGAAATTAGTATGACCTATAACCAGTTAAATCCGTTAGCCCCTCTGACGGATTTAACCCTACATCGTGCAGAGCTAGCACGTAACAAATATAGTAAAAAGCTATATAACTTCCTTACACTAAAGATTACTTTTTTCTAGAGTAAATATAACTATATTAACCTCCCCTAATCTTACTTCTAAAAGGCACTTCCTATTATACTAATAGGAGATACTAAGTAATACTACCTTAATTACCTTTTAAATAAGAACTTTTTATATAAAGAGATAATTACTAAGATTTATTAATACTTTAAGATAGAAAGTAATTAATAATTCTATTAATATAAATAAAGTAGTATAACCCTTATTAATATTATTACTAAGAACCCTAATAAAACTAAGCTTAAGTACCTTAAGATTATATTAACTATTCTAAAGAAAATCTATAAAGGGTTATACCCCTTTAATATAGTAAATATAAAGCTTTATAAGTAAACGCTAAATATAGTAACTAGTATACCTAAATACTAGGTAGTAAAGTATATATATACCCTAGGCTTTAAGAACCTTATAGAAGATCTCTATAAGTTAATTACTATTAAAGAATTAAACTAAAAGAGTACTTAGTACTACTAGTACTAGGAAAAGAACCTATCTAAGGTAATATTTATAGATTATTAGTGTAACTAATAAAGCTATAGTAAAGAAAGCTATTATAGAATAATATAGTAAAGCCCTAAATAATACTTTATCTATAGTAGTAATAGCTATTAGTTAACTAACTATACTAATATAAAGCATTAGAAGGAAAAGGATAAATAGTAAGCTAGTAAGACTTATTATATACCCCCCTTAGATAGGAAGTTCTAGGTATTTCTTACCTCCTATAAGGGGAGGGCTAGTAATAATATAAATAAGGCAAATAATTAAGAATAGGAGAGCAACCTTAAGGCCTATATATAGGCCTAAGATAATAATAATAATAATACTAATAATAACCTATTATTAGGGGTATAATTAAGCATTATATAATTCTTTTACTTAGAGCTAGAGGTTAATAAGACCCTTATTAATATAAATATCCTTGCTACCCTTAATAATTAGGTATTCTAATATACTTTCCTTAAGTAAGAACTATATAAACCTTAAGACTCTAATAAAGGGCTTATATTATATATCTCTAAAGAACACTATTCTAAAGAGGTCTTTAAAGGGATTATACCTAATATAAGTACTATAGGTAAATTAAGTATAGGTATTATATAGGTTAAGGCTTTAATAAAACTAATGCCCTTACTAAAGATTAAACCTTGCCCCTAGTAAGTTATTAAATTTAGTACTAGGGAGGTAATAATATAAGGTATTATTAGCATACCTATAGAGCTTAGTAAGCTAGATTTCTACGTTATTAGCACTATAATGCCTTTTCTTTTCTCTATTACTAATATAGATAGGATAAATGTTAAGATTAATAACCTTACTAATATATTAATTTAAGGTAATAAGACTATGCTAATTATATAGTAATAGGGTTATTTATAGTAGCTACTAGAGGTAAAAGAAATAGTTACTTTCTACCTATTAGAAGGGGATATTTATTAATTATACTAAAGATTTAGTTATCCCTTAGTTTAATAGCTTATAAAGATTCTCTAATAAGCTAGTTATAATATTAAGCGCTGAGTAATTAAGAGATTAACTAAGGTTTACTACTATTACTAAATAAATAAAAAGGCCCCTAGTTAATTTAAATTTATAATTAAGAATAACTATAAATTTAACTATAAAATTATTATTAATATTATATAAATTAACTCCTAACTAATCCTTTATATTATTAATTTAGTAACCTCCTTCTAAGTAGCCTAATTCCTTAATCCTAATAAGTAAAAGGCCTATAATATCTAGGACACTATTAGGGAGTGCTAGATTAATATATATCTTAGCCCCTTAGATTAGATTATTTATAATACTAGTAAGAACTTTGCTTTTACTAAATTTAAGCACTATACCTATCTAATATTAATTAAGACTAATAAGGTACTTATTAAAGCCTATAATAGTATTAGAAAGGTAAAGAGATATTATAAACCCTTATACTAGGCTTATAATATTATTATAGACTTAATTAGTAGTAAACTTATACCTAAATAATAGCTCTAGATAGCTATTAAAGCTATTAATAACTTAGTAAGACTAGATAGCCTAGTGCTAACCTTACTAGTCTTTAGAGCTTACCTATAGATAATAAATAAGTTATTACTAAGTGTCTTTATTATTTAATAGGCTAAAGTAATTTAGAAAGCTACTAATAAAGTATACTATTACTTAGCTAAGAGGTAGGTTTATAATACCCTTAGTACCTAGAATAGCCTAGATATATTACTAATATATTAGCTACTACTATAGGCTAATATATATATATAAAGAGAAAAAGGAAGGTAGTATAGCCCTTATAAGCTACTTACTACTAATAAGGAGACTTATACTATAGAAATACCTAATAGCCTAGTAAAGTTTTACTCTATAGTAGTTAGGCTATATTATAAAGCTAGAATAAAGAGTAAGAAAGTAATACCTTAGGGTATTAGGGAATATAATAACCCTAGTACTACTAATAAAGAAAAAGAAAAGGCCTATAAGAAGGTAAAGGTAGCTAGGGAAGATAAGCTACTAGTAAACCTAGTATTAAAGAAAGTAATATAAGCAAAGGTAATAGAAAAAGAGAAAGAAAAGGCTCTAGTAAAGAGAAAGTAAGGAAGGCTAAGGAAAGCCCTTATAGTCTAATTCTATATTAATAAAGATATAGTATTAAATACTAAGGCTAATAAAGCTAAAGATTATAGCCTTAGTAAGGTAAATCTTAAGGATTACTTTATATTTATTAATAAAGACTAAGAGAAGGCTTTAATTAAAGAGCTTATAGCTAGAGAAATACTAAATATAGTATTCCTTATAGTAAAGGAAAAGGCTAATTAAAACCTTACTCTTTAACTTTACTAAGAGAGAAAGATTATAACTCTAGGGGAGCCCTTTAAGTAGTCTAATAAAGCTAAGATTAATACCCTTTAAGCCTATAATATATTTAAATTTATAATATTTAACCTAGTAAAGCACTAAGGCTATAGGATCTTTAATTCCTATATAATAAGAGAAATTAAAGGTAAAGGAATAGAATTACCCTATAAGAAGTTATACCTTATAGTATAAGGCTATAATAATAAAGGAAAAGAGGCTATATTAACTTAATTACTAATAATATAGTAAGTAAGCTAATAGCTAATTATAGCCCTTACTTTATTATTAAGGGGAAAAGGCATTTATATTTAGATCTAGGATATTATATAGGCTTATATTTAATTATAAATAAAGCTAAATAGACTTATTATTATAAGACTACTAAAATAAATTACTTACCTCTTTCCTAAAGGTATAGTAATACTAGTAATTAAGCCTCTTTATAGAATTATAAAGGTAAGAACCTACTAGTAAGTAACTTACTTTTATTATTATAAAGATAAGCTTAATATAATAACCTTAACTTATAACCCTTACTTACTTATTATAGCTCTAAGTAATAAGAACCTCTTTAGTATTATAGGGATATAGATAAATAATACTTTAGGACTTAGTAATAATAATTTCTTTAGAAAAGAAGAAAAAGAGCTTTAGAAGGCTAATTTTATAGTAAAAGAAAAATAGTAATTAATAACTAGAAATCCCCTTATTTTTAATAGCTATATCTTAATATAAAACACTAATAACTTATTAACTCTAACCTAAAAGGGCTAAAGTTAGAAGATTAAGGAAGTTAATTCTTAATTACTAGTAGTAAAGTAAGAATATATAGAATAGTAAGCCTAAGGAAGTTATATTATAACTATATACTAACTAGAGGTATTTTATAACCTTTTTATTACTATATAATACTAAGAACCCTTTATTAATAATATTAAATACCTTAATAAATACCTTAAGTAATAGATTAAGAATTAATAGTAAGGACTATAGTATATTCCCTTAACCCTTAAAGAGGTAAAGCTCTTTATATTTATAAATAAATCACTAGCTAATAACGCGAACCTTAGCTTATAGATTAAATATATAATTATAATTAGTAATAAAGTAATATAAGATAATAATACCTTTATTATAAACGGTAATATTATTATATATAGCTTAATAAAAAGCAAGTAAGTTACTTATAGCACACTTATAAGTAAGCTATATAGTATAGTTTAAGGCATAGATATTATATATATAATATCTATAACCCTTAAGTAAATTACTAACTAATTAAAGATACCTTAAATCCTAATAATCCTATATACTAACTCTCTTTTACTATATAAATATCTTATAAAGCTAGGTATAATAAAGGAGAAGCGCCTAATAATTAATATTATAGCCCTCTATTAATTATATAAGAGGTATAAGATCTATAAGGTTAGATAGATTAATAGTGGTAATAATCTAGCTAATATAATAATAAAGGCATTACTAAATTTATCTTCTTTAACCTTAATTAATTTAAATAATTTAATAATTTATATAGAAGGTTAGGTTAAGAGACTTATAATATTAGGTATAGAGGCCTAAAGGAATAAAATAACTAGACTAGATTAATATAACTAGATTAACTAGAATAACTAAGGCTAGGTAGGCTAATTAGAGTAGTGGATTTCTATTAAGGGATTTACTTATATACACTTTCCTTTATTCTAATTTTTATTATATTTTTAAGCTCTTTAGCTATAAAGGAAAAAGAGAGACTACTAGTATTAAATCCTTTAGACCTTTAGGTCTTATTTAGTTTAATTATAGCTAAAGGTTAGGGTAAATATAAGGCCTTTAAATAGATACACATAATGTGATTAGCTATAACCCTACACTGTTACAGTGCCCTTACACTATAATACTACTACTACCTTACTTTTTCCCCTTTTTTACTTACCTTTTAACCTAGCTAAATTCCTTTTCTTCTCCCTTTTCTTAGCTCCTTAGTTATTATTAATTATTATTACCTTTAGAGTTAAATTAGACCTTTTGCACTAGTGCATCGTTCCTTAGTGGGGAAACTAACACTAGGCCTAGTAGTAAACAATAGCGTCAAATCCGGCTTATTTTACCGGCTTTCGCTTACCATTATTTAGCATATGTCGCATGGGCGTGCTAGGTTAATATGCGGCTGTAGCCGGCTAGTTTTCCCTGGTTCAAAAGTCCTAGTCGCGCTCGTTTCTCTAGACCTGCTGCCTAAATCAACCGCTTCACCACAGAGCTTCTCTTATCATGTTTGGTACGCTAGTATCGACCGATTCCGACCAAGTGAGCTTAGAGTTCATTGAGAACCCAGATCCTGTCGCTGCAGTCAGTCGAAATCTGCAAAACGAAACACATATTGCTTGCATTACTTGCCGCTCTAGAAAAGTTCGTATTTAGTAATCGCAGCAGCAGATAAATATTCTGATTTCCAGAACAGCCTACCTGTAATTTCACATCGTTAGGAAATGAACGCAACAGTAACACCCAATAGAAATTTAGCTATTTATCTGCTGCTGCGATGCCAAAGATGTGTATTTATGGGGATCGAGTGCGTGTATCCAGAGAACCAAAGACGAAATAAGCAACGAAAAAGAAAAACAAGTCTTCAGGTAACTCACGGCAAACGATCTCGTTATTGAAGAACCTAATTGCTAACGTACTACAGGCCACTGGGAGTAACGGCAAAACCCCAGCCCTAATGGCATGCGATGGAGCAGAGCAGTACGCCAGGAACAACCAGGTCAGACATAGTCAAGACTTGCGCGACAAGTCTCTGCTTTCACCAGGGGTGATACATTCCTCCACGCAGCAGCACAGTTCACACAGCCGATCGGGCTCAAGGAGTAGTGACAATCCAACTTGTAGGTAAACCAACTGCCCAATTATGCAGACGCCCTACTGACACCTCCAATAGCCGCCTGTTCTCTTGGAACAAGCGAATCCTCTCAATTAGCAGGGAGCTGCAGTCCCACACTGGCGCCGCCCGGCCAGTTCCCTGATCTGTTAGAGACTGACCCGTTTCTGTCGTCATTTCTTTGCCCATTGGCTGTGGACAGCGCCGTAGATTTAGATTTTAGAGAAGAAATTGACCCGACGTATGGCGGCGACATGGCTTGGGCCTTGAACGCCAATAAGTACAATACCACAGAAGGCTCGATATTATCAGAGACGCCCTCCATCGCGCCTATTGATAGTGGTGCCAAGAGACGCACAGAATCTGACAACAACTGCACCTGTCTTATTAGCTCTATATCCTTCCTCGAAAGGCTGGCGTCTAGATCTCCTTCGCGCGAGAACCGGATTGATCTCATTCTTGCCGACGTCCGCAATTCCATCGACACCCTCGCCATATTCACGTCGTGCGAGAGATGTGCAGATCGGGCAGAGCTGAACATGTTGCTCGCCATGGCAGCCCGGCAGATCAGCATTATCTGCGGCAAGCTGGCCACCTGTTACGAGGACATGCATCTACGAGGCCTCGTAGCCACCACTAACAATAACAACTCAGCCCATCAGCAGAAACCCGAACACGACTCGTCCTCAACTAATGGTCCCGTCGACATTTCCGTGTTAACATATCGCCTCGACCAGCGTGAGGGCCTCCACCTGATTAAAAGTTTAGCTACTTTCCAAATCACAGAGTTTCAGCAGCATATTGAAAACTATGAAGTTTCGATATCGCCTTTGGCCAAATCAACGCCAAGCGGGAGCTCTAATGGAAGCAGAGAACCATCTAAGGTTAGCACAGGTTACTATTAGCAGCCATTTTTCATAGGTTTCTATTGCCCTGGAAAGGTAGAAATAAAGACAGTAGAACATGCAACTACGCCATCATTTATGGGTTACGATTGTCTACAAGTTTCTCTTTCTTGTTGGATAATTGGAAAACCTGCAGCATTAGACTCTACAATGTATGCACAGCCTCTCTAGCCACCCACCTAAATCCCTAATTGCCAAAAGAAAGCTAGTACTCAATCAATCAAGTCAGTTAGCCGAGTAGACCAATTCGGGTTTCATTTCACTTTAAAAATATGCGTGATATGCGGCGGATTAACTATCTTATTTACGTAGCCTTGCAATTGCGTGTTACATTTTTTTTTATGATTCTATATTAACACCACGATTCTCTTACGTTATTATGTGCTCGCCCTATGTCACACTTAAAATCGCAACTCAAGCCTCATGTAGTTACCGGTGTAAGTTTGGCGCAGAAATGGGACGTTATTGTTTGTTAGTTTACAGCCCAAGTGGTATAGCACGCCCTGTCATTCTTAATTGGCTAGAAGACTGACAGTCTCATAGTGCGGTTCACGTATTTGTTCCTCTTTCATTGGAGGTACAGCTGTTACAGACATTTTCAAGGTAGAGAAACATCAGGTCATACCCTGAGCTCCGTGAGCCGCTTAGCCAACCCGACGAAGCCGCCCTCGTCCTCTTTGATCCAGATGTCCACCCAGTCCTTTGCTTGCAGTAACCTCTCGTCGTCCGCAGGCCACCACTCCTCGTCCCTCCTCTCTATATACACGGTGCGCAAGCCTAATCTCCTCGCCGCCGCCAAGTCGCTCATGTGCGAGGCCACCATGGCGACCTCTCCTGGCTGCAGACCAAGCTCCCGCGCGGCACTGAGATACGTTTCCGGCGCGGGCTTGTACGCCTGGAGAATTTCCGCGCAAAAGAGATGCTGGAAGCCCAAATGACCGAAATCATTGAGATGGCGGATGAGCTCCGTGTTAGCGTTGGTCAGCGTCGCCGTGGCAAGACCCAGCGGCGGCGCGGCCAGCCTAGCCAGCCCGTCGACGCTGTCAGGCCACGGCACGAGACGGTGCCATACGAGGCTAAGGGACTTGAGCTCTGTAGAAGTGAAGAGGCCCTCGAGTAGCCACTCATCGAGCAACTGGACAAGACTATCGTAGAGATGCTCGTCTGTTGTCTTAAAGCTGCCGCGGTCCTGCCGGCCCGCGCGCGCCTGCTGATGACCAAAGAGGACGTACGACTGGCGCCACGCGTGGGTGAATTGCGCGATCCAGCCGTTTCCGTCGTCTGCCTTGCTCCCATACTACGAGTTGAGGTGGTGGATGCGCTCGCGCAGGTCCGCGGAGAGGAGGCCGTCATGAGCGGCGCTGGCGTTGAGCTTGAGCTTGTGGTGGATGCGCAGCTTGAGCTCGTGGATGACAGAGGCGCGCCAGTCGACGGTGGTTCCAAAGACGTCTACCGTCAGCGCCTTGACGGACGCGAGGGGTGAAATGGCCCCCAGGGACATTATTTTGTAAGATTGGACTGTGTTGTCTAAGAATGAAGAGTGATGATTATTTGTTGGCTGATGAAGGCGTTCTTAGACATGTGGCAGCGAGTTCCAACCCTTATGCTTACTCAGCACTTTTCCTCATTCAGCGCCAGTTGCCTTGCTAGTCCTTCTTCACAGCATTTAGGAGCCCTGTCCCTGCTATTCGGGCTAGAACGTTTTGCTATGGAGCTGTACGGATTATTCCGTGCAATAAGCACTAGAATAATATTTGCGAGCGATATACGGACTAATTTGGGCAAACTCCGGCTCTCACCCCGCGGTGAGATCGGAAAATATTCGCACACTACCACTACCCCACTGTTTTACGACACCACGAGGTGGATTCGAAACCTCCGACGGTTAAGTGGCGGCCCCGATCCCAAAATGTCGTAGCCCCGATAGCAGTGCTCATGCAGGGCTCATTCAACAATAACCGGGGCGATACAAGATGGTCGTCAGCTTCAGCCAGCTCCATTGTCCCAACAGCCTTAATGAAGATATGGCATTCTAAACAGAAGAGATAGCAAAACATCTGTGGGAGGGCCGCGTGACAAGGGGCCACGATGCCCTCCGCGCGGGCCAACCTTTTGCCAGGCCACATTTTATCAAGAAAATATCATGCTTGTTCTGTCTTATCGCTTCCACAAGGATGATTCCACAAGGAACGTTTCTTAGCCTCCTGCTGTCACCCGCCCATTTTATACCTTGAAACCTCTCAATCCCACACCATCATCAGTCGCGTGTTTTGCCATTGCGCGCGCATCCCACGATGGACTCAGATCTCGAGCACGGCAGCGGCGCTTCCTCGCGACATGTCGCTGAAAAGCTGCCGCCAGCCACTAGTGTTCCTTTACCTTTTACCGAGCTCCTCCCCGTCGCCGACAACGATGGCTCGGCCACGCCAGGCCACGAGGCGGCTGCCGTTAAAGCTGTCCAGCACATGAGCAATCTCCGGTGGTTCAGTGTTTGCGTTGGTCTGTACTCGACCGCCTTCCTTTACGGACTGGACTCGACCATCTCTGCCGCCGTGCAGGGCCCTGTTCTGGCCTCCCTCGGCGACTTAAACCTGCTGCCTTGGATCGGTACTGGATTCATGCTCGGCTCTGTGGCCACCGTCTCATTGTTCGGCTCGCTGTACGCAAAGATAGAGGTCAAATGGCTGTACCTGGGTAGTATCCTCACTTTTGAGGTCGGCAGTGCCATCTGCGGTGCGGCTCCGAACATGAGTGCCATGGCTGTCGGTCGAGTCGTGGCGGGAATAGGTGGCTCCGGTATCTATCTCGGGTGAGTGCACAAACAATATACAACTGGCGGCAACTCAAAGGCTGACATTCACTGAAAAAGAGGCGTGAACTACATCTCAATGTTTGTGGCTCCAGCTAAAAGGCCATTCTACACCGCCTTGATCAGCACGTACGTCTCCCCAAACAACTAAGCCTCTGAAGCCTGAAGCGGAAGTATTCGAATTTGACACCTGCAATTAGATTCTGGGGTCTGGGGGCTATCCTGGGACCCGTCATCGGTGGTGCCTTTGCTCAGAGTAAAGCAACTTGGCGGTGGTGAGTGCGGATAACAACGATGTCTTCTTCCATCTTCATCATCAACTAATCATCTTTTGCAAAGGGCATTTTACATCAACCTCGTCATCGGGGCCGTCACTGCCCCGATCTACATCCTCTGGTTTCCGCACCACGGCGCACAGCGCCACCAGCCAATCCTTCCGCGCATCAAGAACTTGGACTGGCTGGGCACCTTGCTCAATGCTGCCACATTCACCCTCTTCATCACTTCGTGTACGCTCAGCGGCTCGCCGTTGGAGTGGAACTCGGCTACCATCATCACCCTCTGGGTCATGACGGGCGTTGTCGTCCTGATTTTCGCGCTGCAACAAGGGGTCGCGTTTTTGACGACCAAGGAAGATCGTATCTTTCCCGTATGGTGCCTCAAAAGTCGGTCGCTTGTCTTGCTGTTTACCGGGACAGCGGCTACCAGCGCCATCTTAAACGTCGATATCTACTACCTACCTCTCTTTTTCCAATTCACGGCCGGAATTGATGCTATATATATGTAGTTGGGTCTATAGTGTAAAAAAAAAAGGTTGGTTTATATTAATGTTGCTCTTTTTCTAAAAAAAAAAGTGGACATAGTACTATGAATGAATACAGACAAGACCAAATAATCCTAATGAAGAAGGGGTATAATCACAAACAAAATCATGAAAAAATTTGCCTTTGCATACTAATGAAGTCACAACATGGCGAATCCAGCCCCGAGGGCCCAAGACGGTTCCTAGGCACCGTTCCAGTGGGAGCCGGGGTAGGCATCTTGATAGGTCACCCGTCTCTGTTGAGTAGTTGGCTTGTCTTCAAAAGGAAAAGAGTAGATACGGCAGTGTGTGCGATGAAAAGCATGCTAGAGTTGCTCCGTGGTGTGGGTCCTTCGGCCTCTTTCAAATTAGGCAACCCTCCGCGCTCTTTCCGCCATTTCCGGACCGACCAGAGCGCCTGGATATTTTTTCTAGATAAGATAACGGTTCACACCAAGTATCTAGTATCCAGTTTACTTGATGTTATAATCGGAAACGTTTCTTCTGCAAAGCTTTGGGTGAAATAGGTCTAAGACTTGACATTAACTTAAGAATCACTGCACAATACAGAAAGAGATTCTCACGTCGTCTCTCAAAGCAAAGTCGCCTATCATGTCTTCCCTCATGGAGTCCATCATGCGTACAGACATACGCCTTGTCACGTTCATCGCTGGTACTCTCAGCTACATCGCATATTTCTTTCATGGCGAGCATCACATGCATGGCTTCGCTTACCTCCAAGTTCACACCACCCTGTTTATGACTTCGACTTTTCTGTTGTATCGACTAGGGTCACCGTTGGTGGAGGCCTTGTTACAGACTCTTGTGTATGATGGGTTTTTCTTGGCTGGTTTATTTGGCAGTCTTCTTGCGTATCGCGCTTTTCTGAACCCTCTCAACGCCTTCCCTGGACCTTTCATTGCTCGAATCGCCACGTTTTGGATCTCTTTTCGCATCAAAAGACTGCGAATATACAAAGCCTTCGAGGAGCTACACGAGAAATACGGTTACTTCGTGCGTGTTGGCAGCCAGGAGATATCAATTACGCACCCAGATGCGGTGGTAGACATCTTCGGAGCCGATTCGGTGTGTCAAAAGAGCCCGTGGTACGACATCAGCAAGCCACAAGACTCAGTACTTCTTCGCCGGACATTTGCAAAGCACTCCGAGCGGCGAGCCATCTGGACTCGAGCCTTCTCGGTTAAGGCGGTCAGGGGCTATGAGACTCGTTTTCACCCATACAGAGCCAAGATGCTTTCCAAGCTTGATGAATTCGCCGGGCAACCGGTAAATATTACCCACTGGCTGGGGCTGTACTCCTGGGACTCCATGAGCGACCTGTCATTTGGCCATTCCTTCGGCTTGCTAGACTCTAATAACCATCATTGGGCAATGAAAGTCCTCGACAAAGGGATGAGTATCATAGGTCGCCATTTGCCAATGTGGTTTATCCGCCTTGGGAGCTCGCTCCCCGGCTGTAACAAGGATCTGAAGGCTATGTTCAAGTATTGCCACGAGCAAATGCTTCTCAGGTATAATGTATGTTTTTTCGTAAACCCCCAGGTGGTAAAGATTGCACATATAACCAGCTTTGAACAGGCCAAGACTGAGCCCAAGGTGGCGGATGTTATGAGTACCCTCTTTGTGCCATACAAGAACGGGGACCTGCCTTTTAATGAAACCGCGGTACAACTGCTAGCCGGAGAATCACATCTGCTAGTCAATGCTGGAAGGTGAGGCGCATAAGACATGCTGTATTTCCAAAGCACTTCACTAAACACGTTATATTTAGCGATACATCGAGAATCACCATGATTTGCACCTTGTTTGTGCTTGCTCAACAACCTGAGCTCGCCAACAGGCTCCGGAAAGAATTAGAACCACATGTCCCTGAGAATCCCGACGAGATGGTGATGGACGACAAAATCATGAACATTGATCTTCTCAACGGTATTGTTCAAGAAGCCCTTCGCTTGTACCCACCAAGTCCTAGCCATCCGACCCGAATGACGCCTCCCGAGGGTGCTATGATCGCTGGTCGATTTATTCCGGGCAACACGCAAGTGGTGGCCCCTCAATACGTCATTGGACGAGGTAAGCAATTTCTTCAATCTCACGCTACATGCTTTGTTACGAACCGTTTTTAACACAAAGTATCACAGACGAGCGAATTTTCCCTCGGGCGACTGAGTTCATCCCCGAACGCTGGTACAGTCTCCCGGAGCTCGCCAAAGACAAGAATGCCATTGCGCCATTCTCACTGGGGCCCATGAATTGCGTCGGGAAGCGACTTGCGCTGGCCAATATTCGGGTCACTGTAGCGTCGTTTGTCATGCGCTACAACCTCAGCTTTCCCCCGAGCCAGGCCGATCCGCAAGCTGCTTTCGAAAATGGTCTTTATGAGCATTTTAGTTTGCAATCTGGCCCATTGATGTTGTGCTTGGAGCAGCGACACAAGTAAGCAACTAGCAAATCAGCTCTTACAAGTTCAGTAGTGGTCATTTCAATGGAAAAGCAAATTCTCTACTGCCTTGATCCCAAATACATGTTGATTGTCGATAAGCGCAAGACCTAAAGCTGGAAAATATTCAAACACATTACCGTCGTCGCCGAAGAGTTTAGTTTTACTTTTGATTTTAATTCCACAGCGTTCTCGAATCCGGCGATAAACGTAGGACTTACCCGGCCTATTACGTCCTCTCAATATAGCTTTAATCACCTGAAAATCGATTTTAATTCAGTTTAATTCTTCCATGGTCCTTTTTTGCTATTCTATCCTCTCATTTTTCTCTGTATTGTAGGTGGGAAGCTGAATACATCGTTTTGATAGTCAAGAGACGTCAAGAATAGGAAATAAAAGTACACAAAAGCCACCAAGCTGACGGACGAAGCGATGACTATGCCCGCCCACAACCCATACCGAAAGTTCTGACTCGACCTGGCCGTGGATTGGCGCTGGAAGACATCAGGTGTTGATGGAAAGTAGCGGTGGGAAAAGGCCACAACCACGAGAGAGATCGCAATGATCGTGACCACCAGTCTCGTCCGGGGCGTGATGAAGCGCGGGATACCAGACCTGGCGCTCTTCGTGTGTTTATTTGTTCCAAAAGTGGGAGGAAGAGTCCGTTCAGGGCTTCCCGCGAGCTTGCCAATGCAGTATTGCTGCATCTTCTCCATATTCTCTTCGCTGTGACCAGCATATTCGTACGCCTCTGTACCGTCAGTACCAGCACTGCTCTCAAGCGCCTCGATGCCGCCCGGATGGTACGAGACAAAATTTGTGAGATCGTACACTAGAAGTCTTGTCAACATTGATTCTCGGACATGATATTATGAAAAATTATTGGCGTACCACGGCCATGAACCCCTATCCATAGCGAGTCTCGGGTCCCATGGTCGGCTAAATCTTCAAGTGTGATGTCCATTTCCCCTTTCTGAGCAGTTGTGGACGCCATTGTTATTCTTCCAGATCTTTGACAATAGCTTCTCGAAGAAACATCTATTTGGGCTGCAGACGTGGTCGGGCTAGACATGCTCCGCTTACTAACGGCCGGCCTTCCCAAAACGACCGTTCGCCGTCGTTCCAAAAGGGGAATATGTAGCGTCGGACTAATGGAATTGGTACATATTCAGCCTAGTGCAAAAAGTGTCAAAAGCCAAAAACTAAATGATGCAAAGCGGGCGGAGACGTACAGAGAGAGTCGCTAACTGCCATGGACCCCTATTTGTGTACATTTCAAGTGCTCTGAAATTCAACCCAAACCGAGCAGATGCAAGCTGCTGCGTAGAAATTTTCCCACGGCATCAATCGCATTCTCACAAGATGCACAGAGAATTCTCTCTTGACCATGAGAGCCATGGTGATTCTCACGATCTCGACATATCGTCTTTCACCAATCTAGAGCAACTCATGAGAACCTTGGCAGAGGTCTTTGCATTTGCTGATACAAAATGTGCGTGAAGGCGGTATTTACCATCCATCACTGGGAGCGTGCTCCCTGCATTCCTGACTGACTCAATACTGACTCAATACAGCATTGTGGCTCGTTAACCCACAAGGCGGCCATATTTCGACACTGAAGGATGCACAGGAGATCAAGGGCACTATTAAAGTACGAGCAACACGTCATGAGTCCATTCGTGATCCTCCTGGGCCTCGCCTGCTGCCCCTTGTCGGCAACCGCTACGAGTTATACCCAGACGTCCTTGGAAACTATGACCGATTATTCTCCATCTATGGCCCCATGATCAAGACTGTCAATATGGGAACAACCATCTATCACACCAATAACCCAGAGATTGCCCGTCATCTATTGCGCGAAGACAAGCTATTCACCAAATGCACGTCGGACTCATCACATCCACTGCACTACATGGCCGATCAAAATTGCCTGTTTACTTGCGACAGCGCGTCTCCTGCTTTTGTACCAAGTCACAAATTTGTGCCCCCAACAATGTCGCCACGAGCTGTGGCTCACTTCATGCCGCTGATCCAGGACGCTGCACGATCCATCTTTTCAGCATTCGACCAGCTAGCTGAGGCCGATCTGGCCATCAATGTTTACCAGTACATGTTCAAACTTGCGGCACAGATAATCTGGCGTGTGATGCTCAATCAGGACCTGAAGCACTTTGAGTCGCCCAATACTCCCCCATCGCTCCCTATCCGACTATTTGGCCAGTATCTCTCGCTAATGAAAAAGGCGTCAATGCAGCCTCAATGGATCAAGTATCTACCCTTTGGAAACCCCGTCAAGTTGAGAAATGTCCGCCAGCAGGTGCTTGGCATCACTCAGGAAGCCATGAATGCCAGCATCGACAAGGATGGCCCACCTATAGCTCTATCTGATCCCGAGGCCATAAAGAGCGTCACTTGCGTGGCCGATTTCCTTTATCGCGCCGCTGACAAAGACGGCAAGCAGTTGCCGCGCAACCTTGTGCTGGCGAACGTGGTGGTGAGTTGCGGAGCGGGCTTCACCACCAGTTCTTCTCTACTCTCGTGGGCTCTGTATGCCCTGGTCCGGTACCCTGGGAATCAGGAACGTCTGTTCGAAGAGGTAGCTCGCCACCGCGGAGAATATACGACAGAAGCCCGCTGGACATATGACGAGCTCCACGGCATGAAGTTCCTCGATTGCTTCGTCAAAGAAGTCCTTCGTCTCCACAGTCCAAGTTTTCAGACAGCACGAAATGCCAAGCAGGACACGGTCCTGCCGGGGGGGTACTTGATACCCAAAGGCTCCATTGTGATCGCGTGCTTCCCCAGTATACATAAGAACCCGGCCCACTGGGACAATCCGCTACTGTTTGACCCTGACCGCTGGATGGAGGAAGGTTTCGCGAGACGGCAAGCCCGTCAAGGTTCATACACGCCGTTCGCGGCGGGAGGTCGGGGCTGCGTCGGGTTTACCTTGGCGCTCACGCAGGTGAAGATGGTCTTGACAGAGTTAGTGTATCGATATGAGTTCCAAGACGAGTCGCCGGAAGCTGTCGTATATGACCCCGAGTTTTTGGTGGTGCGGCCGCTTAACTTCTATGCTGGAATAACGAGGCGTAAAGGATCACATTAGGTTGGCTGAGTACCATGGCTTTATGACACATCTGGTCCTACGGCTACCAAGTATACTGAAGATTACCTCCATGAGATGAGAATGTTGTCTAGAGGTAGCTCACCAGAGGCACACCGTAGTCTAGTAGCCAATTCAAAGCTCCATCGTTGCCCATCATGTACGTTTGTTTTTGATCGTTTAATCTCTTTATTGAAAACCAACAGCAGTCTTCTTGAAATCGTGACACCGCGGTCATTATATGATTCTGAACATGAGTCTCAAGGTTTTTGAGACATCAGTAGCACCTTTACTGCCTGCGAACAGAACGTTCATAACAGGTACTGGGAGTTGCAAATAACATGCATCAATTTACACCTATCGTCGATTACAAAAAACCCTGGCATGTCATTCAGTCATCTTTCAAAAGCGGTACTACAGAAGGAATCACCTACAAAGACCAAAACCGTACAGTTTCGCAGTACGCCAAACCCAAACTAATATTCCGGATAAAAGAGCGCGCGAGGGTACATGGACGATGACGTGAGATGGAATGGACCAGTTTGGTTAGGGCCGACGGCGGGCCTATGCAGCCCCTTATAGCCATGATACACACCTCTTTAGGCAACGCCGTCTGACTTGAAGTCATTTTCGCCCGCTATGCTTTCGATTTGATCCCGAGGCCGGCCACCATTCGGTCCCTACGCTAACAAGGGTCTCGACAGCATGGCTCCCGACGGTCCAATTACTGCTATAACTTTTTTCCCTTTCTTTCCATGAAGCACCTCCATTGCTCATTTCCTATGCTAGAATGGGTGTTTCTCATTGCATCAGTTGTGAAAAAGAATGTGCGGATTTTCTTCTAGCATCTCGCTTTCTGCGGCAAACGCCAATGGCCAGAGTAACACCGCTCTTTGCAACGGGGAAACAAACGGGGTAGGATCGGGGGGGTTGGCGGAGGAACTCAAAGCTTCAGTCGATGTCATCGCTCACCGCGGGCCAGACGACTCAGGTGTATGGGTCAGTGAGGACAAGCAAGTCGGGCTAGCCCACTGCCGACTGTCCATCAACGATTTATCCTCTGCAGGGCGCCAACCCCTCCACAGCAGCGACAATCAGATTCATGCCGTGGTGAACGGTGAGATCTATGACTACTTTCGCCTCCGCGCCGAATGCGAAACCCTCCATGGCTACCCCTTCCAGAGCGACAGTGACAGCGAGCTGGTTTTAGCCCTTTACAAGATCCACGGCGCCCCAGAGTTCCTGACACATATGCGCGGTGAATTCGCTTTTGTTCTCTATGATGATCGCAGAGGGGCTCGGCGCGTCATCTGCGCGCGTGACCGTTACGGAATTAAGCCGCTGGTGTATACTCGCGTGGGCTCGAAGCTTCTCGTTGCTTCCGAAGCCAAGGCATTCTTGCCCCTGGGCTGGAAGCCACGCTGGGACGTCCGTGCAATTGCCGACGCCGGATGGATGTTTGATGACCGAACACTATTTCGCCAAGTTCGCAAGGTCTTGCCTGGACACTATCTCGATCTTACGGAACATGGTGGTGTGCGACAGGTCAAGTATTGGGATGCCGAATACGAAGACAAGGTTGGTTTGGCTTTTACAATCTCAAACCGGCCCGCAGCTGATTACATCTCCACAGAGGAAGCCCGAAAGTCGCACCATCGACGAAATGGTGGCCGGTGTTCGCGAAAGGCTGGTCGAGTCTGTCCGTCTTCGCTTGCGTGCTGATGTCCCTGTCGGCATCTACTTGTCTGGAGGGATCGATTCTTCCGCTATTGCCGGAATAGTTACAGAACTTGCACGCAAGGAGAAAGTCAAGATAGGGAATGAAGAGGTTACTCATGTGTCCTGCTTTCTGGTAGCTTTTCCCGAGACTTCTGGCTATGATGAATCACGCAAGTCTCAATATACCATCACCAGCGCCTTGGCCTTACCAAAAAAGCTAACTGACACACAAGATATTGCTGAACGCACGGCCGAATGGCTCGGAGTGAAGACTATAAAGAAGACCATCACGGAGGACACCTTGGCAGAAGATTTCGAGGATGCCGTCTTCCATTGCGAGCATCATCACTTCGATCTCAACTTTGTGGCCAAATTTGCACTCTCAACTCTCCCCCGCGAGCACGGCGTCAAGGTCGTCCTCACTGGCGAAGGTGCCGACGAGCATTTTGCTGGCTATCCATACTTTCCCGGCGAATTCCTTCGCGAAGCAGATGAAGCCATGCCCAAGTCCCAACTGTCTCAGAACAGTGACCTTCGAAACAACATGTTCAATTCAGTACAGAGGGAAATGAAGGAGATATGGCAAAAAAGCGGTGCAACCGCGTACAAGGATAGACCAGCCATTCCATCCGTCGCCGGAGTGGGCGCAACGGACATGAGTGACAATCTGTTGGCGTGGCATCCCACGGCCCTCATCTTTGCTTCATGGCTCCAGAATCTACAAAGCAACCAGGACTACCGCAAAACGGTACTGGACTCGCATCCGAGCGACGTCCAGGCCAAGATGCGGTCGCGATGGCACCCCTTGCACACGGCCATGTACATGTGGAACAAGAGCTCCCTGGCCAACGTTCTCCTATCCTGTCTCGGCGACCGCACGGAGATGGCTCACAGCGTAGAGGCGCGCACGCCCTTCCTTGACCACCACGTCACCGAGTACGTCAACCGTCTGCCGCCCAGCGTTAAGCTGCGGTACTCGGCCGACGCAGCAACCGACACCAACACCGGGGAGCTTGGCCCCATCTGGACCAAGTCCACCGTGGCCCTGCAGTCGCTCGACGAGAAATGGATTCTGCGGCAGGCAGTGCGTCCATACATCACCGACGAGCTTTACAACCGGAAGAAGCATCCATTCCTAGCGCCAACGCGGTGGGCTGTGGACGGGCCGTTGCACGACAAATTCAAGACGCTACTCACGCAAGAAGCCGTGGAAGATCTCGGCTTTGTCAATTGGGCGACGATCCAGGATGCCATGGAGGTTGCTTGGGGCGAGACGGCCGATCCCAAGGCCTTCCGGCGCTTGGTATATTGCGCGGCTTGGGTCACGCTGAGCCGGCGCCTGGGCATCGCGAAGGCGGTCGAATCTGACTGGGAGGCCAGCAATACAATGGCATAGTTCTCTGGGCTTTACGAGTTTTGTGAATGCACTAGGCAGATTGTTACTAGAATGAAACGGACTTTCTGAAGTCAACAATCTCCTTATGCAACTGATTAAAGAGCAGCTCTGTCACGTTTCTTGACGTAAAACGGTAAATTTATATTTAGCCAACTAGACCTAGACAAGGGCGAGGGTAAGGTTGCGGCGTATTTCCATCTCAATCCATTTCATCCTATTTAACAAGGCCGACCGCGAAGGCGTATTCAGATCAACACCACGATTCTCCCGTGCCCTAGACTTCTACAATGAGCCGATTCATAGGCTTCCCGCACGTCCTTCAGCGGCACCGTTTTCGCCACACGACCTGTCACGTTTCCCTTCTTGACGTGTTCCGTGATGCGCGCCATACTGTCCCTCGACGGCTCAGCAATCATGTACAGTGCCAGAACGCCCTCTTTTCCGTTGCTGATTCCTTGCCTCTTGTGCGCTTCTCTGTACCCCCAGCTGCACGCGTCAAAGGACAACAAGGTGCCGCCGTCTGGCTTGACGACGCTCCAGCAGTCTGCGAGAACGTGGGACCCCACGGAATCCACAACCACGTCGACCTTGTCTAATGCGCCAAAGTCTCCGTACTCGACCACTTCATGGGCACCGATGGAGCGCAAGAACGACTCGTTCCGCTCGTTGGAGCTGGACGCCGCCACGACGTCATGTCCAGCTAGAACGGCAAACTGCACGAGAAACGTGCCGATGCCGCCGGCAGCGCCGGTGATCAGAACCCTCTTCCGTCCGCCCTTCTCCACGACCTTCATCTCGAGCCCAACGTGCCTGAACAAGGCCTGGTCAGCTGTGAGAGCACTCCCGGGAATTGCGGCGGCCTCCTCCCACGACAGATTGTCCGGCCTCTTGACGGCCTCTTCCGTCGTGACCATGGCGTACTCGGCCCATGTGCCCCCGCGATTGGCATGCGTCATGCCGTACACGTGGTCGCCGACGCGAAAGTTCTGCTCGCTGTCGTGGACGGCGACGACGATGCCGGAAAAGTCGTTCCCCAAGGTAGCGTGGCTTGGGGGGTACAGTTCGTTCCACTCGAGATTGTCCTTGTACACGGTAGAGGCCTTTACTTTAATCAGTAGCTCGCCGGGCTTGGAGACTTGCGGTTTGGGTACGTCGTCGTGGATCTCAATGGCTGAAGACGGAGCCACATTTCCAGGGAACCCATAAGGTGTTCCCTCGGGGGATGTAGGTCGAACTCGTGCAGCTCTCATGGTTCTAATACTATTTTTGATCTAGGTTATCGCAGTAGAACGATGGATTCAAGATTAAAAGTCATTCAGGAAAGATACAGGTATTAGCTAAATAAAATAGTATCCTTGTTATAATATGTCTTTGTCTTGTATTCAATGCCAAATCGTGGTGGACCCATAATACCCTTTGGCACTAGTGTCGGCATTATGCCAAATCGGGAGTATCCGTTAATCTTGTAAGTTAATAAGGGAAAATAAATTAATACAATCTCCACCCTTATCAAAGTTCCTAGTTTTTTTTAGGCATGGAATAGTTATAAACTAAAATCAATTGCTTAATTCATATTGTTTAAGTACAAGGTTAAAAGAAATAGAGAAAGTATATGTACATAATGTTTACTGTTGTAAAAGCAAATGCAGTTCTATAAAACTTAGTGATCCAATAGTAGTATTTTTATTCTTACATTTGTGTGCATAGGGTATAGAACTGTCTATTCGTCCCGTTGTCCTATACCACTGCTAGCTTACAAAGTAGTCCGCTTGAACATGTGCTTAATGTTTTGTCGCTTCACTATGAAACAATTCCAAGTTATGATTTCTCTATTTCTAAGGCGACATGGCTTCTGTGTAGACCTATGCTCGCGCTATAGCCCAGTCTATGTTTCGAAGTACCGCTTTTATCTCGGCCTGTTTCTTTGGCAGATCATGTAACCCACTATGTAAAACTGTTTTTGACATGTATTCGTCACATATGCTGCGGGATAGCTCGGCCATTTTGATCATGTACGCAAAGTCGCTCCGGCCCCACACATGGACAGTTGGAATTCGAATTTTGTGTTCCAGCACGGACGAGTATAAGATTCGAGGAATGTTGTTAAGCTCTCCGTGACGATACATGTCCAAGTCCGTCCACGGAAACTTCGGATCTCGGGTGGCGGCGTCGACAACTGTCCGCTGCAGAATCTCCACAAATTCTTGCTCTTCGCTCGTCAGACTCATGCTGTTGCCGTCTGATTGATCCGTAATATCGTATTCCATTGCTCGAAGCTGTGAAATAACGGTGGACCCCACATTTGCATCAGGACTACACGGCATACCAGTCGAGAAAAGACATGCAAACTTGACTGCCGCCGGGTCATCAGCTGCTTGCTGTTGGTAAAAATAGGACAACGTCAAGGCGGATCCCTGACTGAACCCGAAGATGCCATCGAACGGGCCTTGGTCTTCAAGAATCTCTTCGAGGTGACTGATCGCTTGTGTTATGTCGTCTGGAGAATAGCCTTGGGTGTGGGAATAGTATGGGCCGGGCTGGTATTCCGAGACGCCTGCATGTTTGAGCGTCAACGACGAGATGAAGATGAGAGCCGTCATGGGGTCTACTTACCAGGTCCTCTCTCAGACTCGAACGGCCCATCTACGAAAACAAGTTCGAAGCTAGGATCTAGCTCGCGCCGCAGATTGGACATCTGCTTTTGGAGAATGGTGCCGGAGCTACCAAAGCCGTGAAGACACAATATTCTCATACTGTTCGTAAAATATCGAGTGCAACCCGATCCGTGAATCAAAGAGTTGATGGCCGGTAGGTTAAAACTACATAACAATGTGTGATAAAGAACTGCCACTGGATTATTGCTTTTCAGACCTTCGCTCCTGCCTAAAGTGAGTGCCTCCTTCTGGAGATGAGGTAAGAATTTCCTAGTTTGTAACGGGCCGCGGCCAATGATGGGTTTCTCCGAGTCGGCGCTAAACAATCAGTAAGCCCGACCAATGAATGGGTGTTGGTGCCCGCGATAACTATGATCCAGCAAACTGGCCGCACTTGCCACTAGAGAGAGCTAGCACGTTTAGCGGGAAATTGGGTGGAAATGTACTTCTTCCGTTCTGGGACTAACGCGGTATGCCCATTCCGTGACCCCGGAAGAATCCTTTCCTTCGGAACTCCAAATTAAGCAACAACCTTTTGATTCCTTCCGCCCACTCACCCCGAAGGTGGCGTGGAGTCGTAGACGGGGACAGCCTAACCGGCTGTGAGCGTCTTGGCAGTGGAATAGCTTTTCCGGACGAAACGGAGAGATCTAATGAATAAGTACGGGGCGCCGGCGCCGGAAAACATGTTGAATATCCGACAGGGAGAGTCAATTTATTCTTCAATGCATAAACAAGTTTCATAATAAGCAGGTCTACTACCGGCTTCAGTATCATCCTTCACGATTACCATCTCCTTCTGTTTTGGGTCCCAAGTCAATCGACGTTCATTTCCATCACCTTTGCACCATGGTCCTATCAAATTCAAAAAAGCAGGAGCCCATCGCCATTGTCGGAGTGGGCTTTCGCTTTGCCGGCGGAGTGTCATCCCTAGGCTCACTATGGGACATGATTAGCAAGGTCAAGACTGGCCACGGTCCAGTCCCCAGCGATAGATTGAACAGTGATGTGTGGCATCATCCTGATCCGGACCGCAAGGGAGGAATCGGTCCACGGCATGGGTACTTCCTTGACCAAGACATCAGCCACTTTGACGCCCCCTTCTTCTCAGTGACAGCGAAGGAGGCTGCTAGTATGGATCCGATGAAGAGGATGTTACTGGAAGTGTGCTACGAAAGCATTGAAAATGGTTGGTGATATGAGCCCTTTCGGTTTATTCAAGCAAGAGTTAATCTGATTGTGAGCCGCCAGCTGGCATCCCGGTCGAGGATTTAACGAATAGCCGTACGGGATGCTATGTCGGTTGCATGACGAACGACTACGAAATGATCTCTTTGCACGATATTTACGACATCGGACATCCCGCAGCAACGGGTCTAAGCGAAGCCATGACCGCCAATCGCGTATCGTGGTTCTTTGGCCTCAAAGGCCCTAGTTTGACGCTTGATACCGCCTGCAGCTCCTCACTATATGCTCTTCATCTTGCATGTCAGTCACTTCGGCTGAAAGAAACGAACATGGTAAGTTGGAGCAAGGGGACGCACATTTGAGTACGCTTCGTTAATGACTTACTTGAGTCCTGTAGTCTCTCGTCACCGGAGTCAACCTTATGATTAACCCCAACACCTCACACCAGCTGACTGCCATGCACATGCTCAGTCCCGATGGTATTTCTCACACATTCGATGGCCGTGCCAATGGCTATGGTCGCGGCGACGGCATTGGGGCCATAGTTGTCAAGAGACTGTCGGACGCCATCCGCGCCGTCATCCGCGGTTCGGGTGTCAACGCCGACGGCAAAACACCCAGCGTTACGCAGCCAAGCGCCTTGGCACAAGCCGAGCTGATCAGACAGACTTATGACGATGCAGGGTTGGACCTTTCAGAGACGGGGTACTTTGAATGCCACGGCACAGGGACGCCGGTTGGCGACCCTCTTGAATTAACCGCCATCGCCCAGACCCTCGGTGCGGCAAGACGGGCAGCCGGAGAGCCTCCTCTTCACATTGGGAGTATTAAGCCTACCGTGGGCCACACGGAGGGATGTGCCGGTCTTGCTGGAATTTTCAAGTCCATCCTGCTCCTGGAAAAGGGACTCCTGGTCCCCACGTACGGCGTGGAACGGGTGAACCCGAAGCTCAAGTTGAGCGACTGGCACCTTGTTCTTCCACAGGACGTCATCACGTGGCCGACGCAAGGACTGCGTTGCATTAGCATCAACTCATTCGGGTTTGGCGGTGCCAACGCTCACGTCATCTTGGACGATGCCTACCACTACTTGCAAGATCGAGGTCTTACTGGGAAGCACAACGTGGACATACATACATCGGGTTCAGATTCTGGTATTTCAACTACCCCATCAAGCGAGCTCACCCACGGCACATCGAGGAAGTTGTTCCTATTCAGCGGCAAGGACCAGACCGGAGCCAAGCGTGTGTCTGAAGGGTTCGCCACGTGGCTGCAAGGTGGCGATTTAGATGACAAGCACGACACGGCCGGCTTGGACGATCTCGCCTACTCACTCGCACTGCGCCGCTCTCATATGGAACACAGAACGTTTGTCATTGCCAGTTCGATACCAGAGCTCTCGAAGAGACTATCACAAGGATTACCCGCCGCCACTCGATCACAACGTCACGGCGACAACCTTGTCATGGTATTCACTGGTCAGGGTGCCCAGTGGCCAGCTATGGGACGGGAACTGTTCCAGCATCCCATTTTCCGCCAAAGCATGGACGCTTCACAGCATTACCTCGAGGCTTTCGGCTGCAAGTGGAATGCCCTAGAAGAGTTAAGCAAGACGCCCAACCCCAACATCAACCTTGCAAAGTACAGCCAGCCTCTTTGCACGGTAATACAGGTCGCGCTGGTCGATCTTGCTCGTTTCTGGAAGATAACTCCAGCGGCCACCGTGGGACACTCGAGTGGTGAGATTGCCGCCGCTTATGCAGCATCGCTCCTGACGCACAGAGACGCCATAAAGCTGGCCTACGTCAGGGGCATCAGCTCTGCCGCTGTCCCTAGACAAGGTGCCATGATGGCTGCGGGCATTTCCCAGCACGATGCCCAGATCTACCTTGAGAAGGTCGCGCCCGGATCTGCAGTGGTGGCCTGCGTCAATAGTCCCTCCAGCGTGACACTCTCGGGCGATGTCGACGCCATAGATGATCTGGAAACTATGATTTCCGCTGACGGGAGATTCGCCCGCAAACTCAAGGTCACTACCGCGTACCATTCGCCACACATGCGCCATGTCGCGGCAAACTATCTTGCCATGATTGGCGAGATGACGCCCAAGCAGCCAAATGAGAAAACGGACAGCGACAGCGACAGCGACAGCGACAACAGGCCAGCCATGTACTCCTCCCTAACGGGGTCCATGGTCACCTCGGCCGAGCAACTGAACGCCGAGTATTGGGTCGCCAATATGGAGAATCCCGTGCTATTCTCGCAAGCCCTCTTGGCGTTGTTGAAACACAAGAAGGTGGCGCCAGGCGGCAATGGTAATACAAATGGCAATACCCGCCCCGTCGCGGTGCAATGGGGGGGGTTCCTCGAGATCGGCCCCCATGCTGCTTTGCAAGGACCGTTGCGTCAGATCATCGATGTGGCCAACAACAAGTTCGCCAAGTCTGCACCTTACGCCTCCATGCTTATTCGCGGCAGAGACGCAACCGAGACGTCTTTGAGCGCCGCCGGGACACTATGGGCTGCAGGCGCCAAGATGGACTTGGCCGCAGTCAACGACCTGTATCGGCACCCAGACACCTCACAGATGCTCTGCGACCTGCCCATGTATCCCTGGAACCACTCACGAAGCTTCTGGCACGAGTCTTACTCGTCACACGCATACCGATTCCCTGCCGAGGCGCGCAATGACTTTCTCGGCATTGCGGAAGATTCGCGGAGCACCCGCCACGAGCCGCGCTGGAGGAATTACCTGCGCGTCGCCGAGAACCCCTGGATTGAAGACCACGTAATCACGGGAACCGTGCTCTACCCAGGAGCCGGCATGCTTGTCATGGCATTGGAAGGCGTGCTGCGCACCGCCGACCCCTCGAAGACGGTCGAGGGTTTTCGGATGACGGGTGTCACGTTCGAGCGCGGCCTGGTCATCTCTCTAGATGACGAGGCGCCCGTGGAGACGCGCATCAGCTTGCATCCGCTTCACCAGCAACGAGGCCCATCTGACTGGTGGGTCTTCACCGTCTACTCCATGGTCAAGGGCTCGTCGTGGGCAAGACATTGTGCTGGAAACATTACTGTCGTGTACGAGAATGGGCCGAGCGAGGTGGAAGAGGGCAACGTGGATGCCTCGTGGCGGAGGCATATGGCTTTACGCGAGACCCTGCTCTCCGAGCCTGGTCCCTCGGCCGTAGATGTGGATGAGTTCTACAGCCATTTGGAGACCATTGGGATGCAATACGGCCCGTCATTCCGCAATGTCGTCTCTCTCACAGCAGTGCCGTCGAAAGATGCCTCCTATGGTACCGTGGCTGTTCCGGATACCAAGTCGACAATGCCCAGCCATCACGAGTCCCTCCACGTCATCCACCCAGCCACCCTGGACTCTATCTTTCACCTGGTGATTGCCTCCCTCGACGCCGGCCGCCCGAAACAGTCCGCAGTGCCTTATGCCATCGAAGAGCTGTACATCGCCCGTCATCAGCCGCAGGGATCCGGTGCGCTCTACTCCGGCCATGGTCGTTTGCTGTCTAAGAGTGGCCATGAGATGACCACGGAACTGTTCGTTTCCGATCAGGACTGTGCAAAGCCGAAGCTGACCATCAAAAACTTTGCCCTGCGTCAGGTCACGTCTGGAGTTGGCTTGGAGACCGCGGTTGACTCGTCGTCTTCCGGGGCCGCCGTCAAGAAATGCGCTGGAATCACCTGGATTCCGGATCTCTCCTTCGTGACGAGCAACGAGCATCTTATGGAGCTTGCATCATCATCCGACAAGAAAAAGGCCCCGTTGGTCAACGCCTTCCTCGACTCGGTGTTCCTCAAAAAGTCGGACAACACATTACTCATCGCCATGTTCGACGAAGCCCAATCCAACACTGACATCCTCCTTGACCTGGACCTCAGGAACCGAACGTATGTGCCCACCAAGATCATTGCTCTGGCTGCATCGGAGCCCAGATTACAATTGATGCGAGCCGCTCTTGGAGAAGGTGCTGAGAACACGACCATCATCTACAGGCGGATGCCGGAGGACGGACTTCTTGAGACGCTGGGCCCAGACACCATTGAACTTGTCCTCGGCCTGGGAGCTCCCGATGTCGCAGATAACGCGGCAGTGCTCGCGAAGCTGGCTCCGCTAGTGTGGCTCACCCAAGCTAGTCAACTAGACAAAGACTTGGTCTCGCTCGGGACGTGCGTTGCCCATGTCGCTCAGAAGAAGACCTACGTATCGTACTTGACAAACAATGTCTCTCTCTCCACTTTGCCTGAGTTGCCGGAGTCGGTAGTGCTTCTCTTGCCCGAATCACCATCCGGCACCTTGGACACATTCGCAAACAAGATCCAGGAAAAGCTTACAGGCTTCGGCGTGTCCGTTGGACGAACAAATCTGACTTTACAGGGAACCGCCTGCCTCGACGGCAAGTCAGTAATTTCCCTCCTCGAGATTGACAGCCCGCTAGTGTATGCCTGGGACGAAGAACAGTTCAATGCTTTCAAGAAGCTCGTCTCCACCGTCAGCCACCTCTTCTGGATTACCCGAGGGAGCGTCCTCGAGAGCTGGCCGAACGGCGTGGAATTTGCCACGAGCCAGGGCTTGTTACGAGTGATGCGCAATGAGTACCCCGCCTCCACAATGCCGTCTCTTGATCTATCTGCGCTCGCGGATATCTCCAGTGCGCAATACGCAGACCTGGTCATCAATATTTGGCGAACGAGTCTGGTTGAGAATGCAGAGATGGAATATGCTGAGCGCAAACGCTTGATCTATATTGCTCGTGCCACGGAACATGCTGGCTTCGACAACGAGCTACAGTTGGCGGGCAACAACGCGAAACCCATCTGGTCTGCTATGAGTGCTCCTGGTAAGCCGCTGAAGGTGAGCGAGTCTTCCAACGACGTTTATGGATACATCTGGGTTCCGGACGAAGAGGCTGACTTGGCCCTTGAAGATGGCCAAGTTGAAGTTCAAGTGGAATATGCTGGACTTGGACAGGGCCAAACGCTAGCCTCTGTTCACCACGGTGTTGGCAAAGTCACTCGTCTATCCGGCTCGGTCAAGTCACTGGAGCTCGGTCAAAAGGCTATCGTCTTCTCTCGCGCCGCTGCAAGAACCCATCTCCGCCAAACCGAAGCCCTGGTGGCACCACTTCCGGACGGCCTTCAACCGCAGGAAGCCGTGGCTCTCGTGGAGCCGTTGGTAATTGCACAGTACGCGCTTGTGGAGAGGACTCATCTGAGAGGCGGCCAGGCACTGCTGCTCGACGACGCCGCCAGCGTGGTGGGACAGACCCTGATACAAGTGGCCAAGGAAATTGGTGCGGAAGTCTTTGCTCTCGTCCAAAGCAGAGCAGAGCGGAATATTCTGAACGATAGGTACGGAGTCCCCACGGACCACATCTTCGACTCGGCTTTGAACAACTTCGTGCCACTCATCCAAGAGGCTACCGGGAACCGTGGGGTCGACGTCGTCATCAGTCAACAAAGTGGCCCGCATGTCATGGGAGCCTTGTCAATTCTGAATGACTTTGGCGAGTTTATCCACGTCAATGGCCAGGGTTCCCGATCGGACGTCGACATTCCGGCCTCGAAATCCAACGTAACCTTCATTTGCATCGATGTCGCCGCACTCTTCCAAAGCAGACCAGACATCGTCTGCAGGCTCTTCAAGCAGGCCTTCATGGATTACACCCCCCAGGGGCCTTTCCCGCAGACCGTGCTGCCCATTACCAATATCTCAGCATCGGTGCGCAGCAACCAGAACGAGCAGGTCGTCGTGTCCCTAAACGATACCATGCCGGTACTCATGCCTGCGCTTCAGCCAGACAAGTTGAAGCTCGATATCGAAGCTACATATGTGCTGGCCGGAGGTCTGGGCGCTCTCGGATTGAATATTGCCGACTGGATGATTGAATGCGGTGCCAAACACCTGGTCTTCTTATCCCGATCAGGCGGGTCAAAGCATACAAAGACTCTGGAGAAGTTTGCCGACCGTTCTGTACGAGCTGAAGCGTTCGCGTGCAACGTCAACGATGCTGTTAGTGTCGCTACAGTATTCGACAGCCTCAAATCCAGCGGCAGGAGAGTTGCCGGAGTGATTCAACTGGCCATGGTACTGCAAGATGGCATTTTCGACAACATGTCGTTCGAGCAATGGAGTCGCGCGATTGAACCCAAGACAAAGGGCTCACGAAACCTCCTGGCCAATCTCTGGCCTGGCGACAAGCCGTTCTTCATACTGCTCTCTTCCATCACCGGTGTCATTGGCAACACGGCGCAAGCCAACTACGCGGCTGGAAATACCTTTGAGGATGCGTTGGCTTACCACGCGCGGGACCATCTCGGCATCAACGCCACCAGCATCGATGCCGGCTTGGTCTCCGACTCGGCGCACTTCACCGCGGCAGGCGAGTTCGGCGACCTCGCCAGCTACGTGTCTCGATACCAGCACGGTTGGCGCGGCCTGCAGACGAACCTCCAAGAGCTCGGCGTCGTGATGCGAGCCATCATGCGAGGCTCCGCTACCAACGCACCGGGAGCACCACCACCGGCCCAGGTGGTCCTGGGCCTGGGCGACCGCATTGAGCATAACGAGAGCACCGGGGGCTTCTCGCGGGATAAGAAGTTCGCGCTCCGCGTCGTCAAAGTCGGGAACCAAGCCGGGCACGGCGAGGCGAAGGAAAAGGTAGGCGCCCTCTTGGCCAATGCAGCGAGCACGGCAGAGGCTGCGGCGGTGGTGGAGGAGAACATCAAGGAGCTAGTCGCCGTGGCCATGGGTGTCGCTTTGGAAGAAATTGATGCTCAAAGGCCTCTCTATGACTATGGTGGTAAGTGCAACAATCCCCTCGGCACCCATCAAGCTGTGACGTCCTGGCTTACGTTTTATTCTCATCGCAGTTGATTCGCTCCAGGCGGTCGAGATTCGAAACCGCGCCCTGAAGAACATGCGAAGTGAGATTTCGGTCTTTGATATCCTCAGTGCCATGCCGCTGGCTGATGTAGCAGCCAAGATTGCTGCCAAGAGTCAGTTGGTCAATGTCGATAGTTGTGAAGATGATTAAATAAACTTGAAATACCATTACTAAGCGAAACCCACCGATCACCGTGAATGAAATACAAGAACCACAAGAATGAAGTATGTTGTTACTTGGTGCAACTATTACAGCGAAAATTTGATCGCGGGGGAGACTTGTGTCGAGTTTCATCACATCAGCTTCACCGCCACACTCACCATTCCTACGCTTGCTGCAAATGGCCATCCTCCCAAAAACAACGTTGGTTAGCCGCATATTGTCTTGCAAGGCAATCCCTCACAGACGCAACCTCGGTGGCCACATCTTCCTTTGATGTCACCTTGGATGCCGTCTCTAAGTCAACAGCCATCACCTTATCGCCGACAAGGTGGAAGTTATCGAGCTTGATGTCATCTGGCAACACGCCAAACTCGGCGAGAGTGGTCAAGGTAGCTGTTATCATGTCCCGAAACTCAGTCATCGCTAACACAGCTCCCGCAGGCGTTGCCATACATGCACCGCCGATGTCCGATAAGAGACATGCCCTGGTGCCATTATGCCTTACCTCGCCATAATACTCAGGGATTAGAATCCCCTGAAGCTGTTCAAGGTGCTTATATGTTGCCTTCTCTGCCTCGAATTCCTCATCCCAGCCAACTTTGTACTTTTTTAAAACAAAACAAGATGGCAGGCTCCATTCAGGAAACGAGGCCCTAAGCCACATGCGTAAGACTGACGGGAGAAGAGAGGTGGTAATCTGGAGAAGTTTATCTATAGCGGATGGGTTAACCTGAAGTAGGAGAACATTGGGATGCTCCCTATCAGCCTGGGTGGCGATTGCATGGATACGACGGGTTCGAAACCAAAAACACTGTTAATGTCGCGCGTTAGTTTGATTCATGTGCAACAGTTGGCATGCCAGCGTACTATAGATTCTGTTCCCATGGCGTGTGATGTCGAAGTGTGAACTGGCTTGAATGGCCCAGAAGGAATTTGTGGTGGCGGTAGAGGGACCGCAAAGCCAACAGGAGGTGGCTGCCGCAGCGGCTGGGACTGCGGTGTCGACTCAATAATACTGAGATCTAGCATCCCTGAGAGAATTTCGCCGAGAAAGTCGGGCAATTAGGACGACGCAATACGTTTAAGATGAGTTTTCAGTGAGAGCTCTATCTGCGGTTCGTGAAATCTCAGGGATACGATAGGTCGCGTGTTCAAATGGCAAGTGCGCGCGCCGTTTGCCTCACGGTGGGGCTGTTGGGAAACGCCGCTGCCCTGACTAATAAGCCTGACTAACCCTTGCCCATTGGTGCTAGGTCGCTTGTGTATATGCCCAAAATGCCATCCAAAAGAGATTCTCCGGGGCCGCGAATTGTATTGCTAGGTAAAACTAGTGGGTGAAGTGTATTGAGTTTAAGAAGTTAAGTCTATCCAAAATTAGGCGTGGTACGAGAACAAAGTGCTTGTAATATGCCCCTCACCTATAGCCATTGAAGGGACATGACAGAGAGCATAACCTGAAGCGTGCTTAATAGTTTACCACTCCAAAATGATCTTTTATCCCAGATAGGAAATGAATTAGCAGCAATAACACAGACCTTGGTTTTCTGGGAAGCAGTAAGCTAATAGGCCATCTTCTTTTTCTTTCCAGGTCCCTAACACCAACGAGCAGCAGGTCAACGACACCACCAAGTGCGCCGCCGCCTACGCCGAGGGCAACGGCAGCCTAGAAGTTCGCTGACTCCGTCCAGGCCTGCATCGCCAAGCACTATTGCGTCTCCAGCGAGGGCACTCCTAACCCTAAGGTTCCACCGAAATACTCGTGATCGAAGTGTTCCCGGATAATACATTTGCAATTGGCTCCAAAGAGTTTCGCAATGTTTATCTGCGTATGGATGCAATAGGTTTTACTCAGACAGCCCTTATCAGCGGTGGTATTGTATATACCGCTCAGTCTTGGGAGAAATTTCACTTTACTCTGTAGTTAGATGGTAAGAAGGCTATTGCTTTTGTTCAGTGGCCTGGCGTGTACTTGCGCATGGATGCATCTAAGGATGTGGGTGTGGTCGACTGTCAAGTTAGCATCGGCCTTTGGGAGAAATTCATCGTCGCTGAGTTAAATGGGCGTCTCCTAGCTAAGTTTGTCCGTAGATTTGATAAACGTGTCTCAATCAAATCCAATAGTCCAAATGTTGATCGAGGGCTTGTCCATTAAATCAACTCCTAGCGACAACTCCAATTTATTTCTTTTGCAGCGCTGCTGTCTAATTCAGAGCAATTATGGCTCGTTGCAGCAAACAATTGCCTAATTGATACAACCAAAATTCCACAACCGAAAGTTGTGACAACTCATGTCCTATCACTCCTGTCGTTTCCTTTCAAGATACGGGAACTGTCTTCTCCAGGCGGCGGAAAAGAACAACGGCATTTCGATTGGGGAGGATCTTATCCCCATGAACAATGTTGGGAGGGCGCCGTGACGGAAACTCACTATCTAGCTTAAAATCATACTCGAGCAGAATCCGACTCATGATTGCTTTAATCATATACTATAAGCACAAACTCAAGGGTCAGTCAAAGAGGTTGAATGTGCGTCACATGAGCTTGAAGGGAGATTGATCTGAAAAAAAAAAGGATGAAACACTACATCACATACAGAAGCTATGAAGCGTCCCGGACAGGCATATCTCCCCAACCCGAAGTGCAGATTCAAGGCGCTGCTGTTAGAAAATGATGTTGTGGCAGTGCTAGATTGTTTCAACCATCGAAAAGGTTGAAACAAGTGAGCATCAGGTAATATCGTACTGTCTGTATTGATACACTTAGCTGGAATCGCAATCTGCTGTCCCGGCTGTAGCTGGTAGCCATCGGACAGTGTAATTCGTTCTCGGACAATGCGTCTAAAAGTGACTTCAATCGCAAGTTAGCTCCAAGTTTGACGAAAGACTGGCTTAGAATAGTCCTTACACTCGCCCACTGGATTGATTCGTTGTGACTCTCTCATCAGGCTATCCAATTGTTTCATATCAAGCATACTTTGTTGCGTAATTTCCGTCCAACCATGCTTGAGCACGTCTTGCTGTTCTTTTCGGAGGCTCTCCTTCAAGTTGTCGTCCGAGATCATGTCAAAAAATATGTGAGTGGACGCCATAGCTGTCGTATGAACAACAGCCATGCTTAATATTCCTAGCGTACGATGCGCAAGTGCTTCTGGCCGTGCTTCATCCTCGGTGACTGCTAACTCTGTACACCACTGCAAAAAGTCGTCGTGCTTTTCCTCAGAGTTTAGTTTCCTTCTCTGGACTTCTGAACCAAGGAGGTTTCGAATGTATTGCAATTGCCCGTGAGCTTTTTTCGCGGTGGAAATCCACCGTGCGAGATAATATGTGAACGAATTGCCAAAACTACGGGAGGTGGATATCGTATCAAACGTGTTGCGACTAAAAGAAGCAGTAGTCTCGAGAAAATGTTCGTTTCGACAAATCGGGTCTCCAACGAATAGCCTCGCTGCAGCGCGGGTAGCTAGATTGAGAACCAATTCGTATGGATTGACAGAAACCCAAGCATTGGAACCTCCACCAATATTAGACAATGCTAGACAAGTGGAATTTTCAAAAGAATGAAAACACATACCGTCGTTGCCAGCAGGTAAGACTTGCCCAAAGGCATGGTTGAGCTCATCTAATAGCACTGGAAGAGCTTGTGCTGGATCCAGTTAGCATAGTGCAAACGTGTTCTGTCAGATTACACTTACGAAGCCTTGGAGTCAAACGCTGTTGTATGGCACGCGTGTGAAGTTCGCTCCCTAATAATATCCTCGTAACTTTACCAGCATTGTCATCGAAGCTAGCTGTTAAAGGGTCTAATTTGTCGCTCGTAACCGCCCGTAATTCTAGAGCATATTGTAGAGGAATGACAATCAGATCCATGTCCATCTTAAGTAGCCTAAACGGCTGATTTTTGTGCTGTAATCTAGGCGGTTAGAACTATAATCGCGGATGCTCACAGAATTCGGATGGAACACCTTCTCATAGCCATGTTTGACTAGGCGGGCGGCATGGCCATTATAACTCAGCCGATCTAGAAATTGGGGGAGTAGTCGAGGCCAACGTCGAATGGTTGGTATACATTCCTTCCGTTTAGTACCGTAAAAAACGTACCATAGTAGTAACCAGATACAAGCTAAGACAGCATGCAACATAAACATTCTTAAGAATAGCTGATTTGACTTGAGTGGAATATAAAATGATTTATGAATCAATTTTGTATAGGCTTAGCATCTACAAAATAAGAGATTGTGGGACAAATAAGACAAAGTTTAATGTCAAAACTTGATGTTAAGTACTTTAAATCGTCCAAAGTCATTGGATGTAATGCAACGTCTGTCCTCTTTTCTCTTGACACTATGCAAGGAGCTTGCAGCAATAACTAAGGGTGTGATCCAAGTCAGCGCAGTTGTTTGAAATTCGTCATTTTTAGGCCCACTAGGGCGTTAGAGCTAGGGCCTTCCTATAGTTAGACAGTATTTTACGGTATATAACCTAGGTAATTGCCACACCCTTGCTTATAATATACTAAAATTACAGGGGCTATTTAGATAGCTAAAAGAGGGTGTAAGAACCCTAGAAGGTGTACTAGAATCCGCGATAGACCAAAAGATCCGTCAATGCTAGCCGCTGCTAACATTGTACCTTACAATTGCTTATAAGGCTTGTCACCTAGGGCTCTCTTCGTGGACCTGTACACAGCGCCTCACAGCGGGAAGCCCTATATTTCTACCACTAGCGTAGTATAAAAAAGTGCGCGAATTATTTTAGCACACTCTAAAGAATAGCACACTCTTAGATAGTATAAAGTAAACTCCTCACCTAAATCCATACCTAACTTATACCTAGCCCTGTCTTAAGTGCGCTAGCTTTTTTTTAGAAGACTGCGATAACTTAGTGTCAGGTAGGGGTGTAGATAGATGATGATAAAAGTGTTCAATTCGGTCAATCAGAGGTGCAGACGGCAGCCGACTTTTGTACCTAAAAGGTACACAGTGCGCTACGGTCATGACTAGTTTACGGAGGTACTTCTGATACATTTTATCCACCTTTGTCTCACAGAGGGTTTTATCCTAGTCAATGCGCGAGCCTCTTCCACACATCCAATGCTTCAAGGAGCTCTCCCTGACACTTAGATTATGTTGGATTTCACAGTCAATTAGGACCACTTCGGCTAGATTGTGTGGTGAAGTGTACATTAGGGCTTGTACTGCCTATAACCTATACTTTTGTAACTTATACCTTACATGCAATATAAGCTATTATATTATATAATTCTAATAAGTTATAACTCATAGCATGGCGTCGCTGCGCGTGCTCCACTTTCCCTGTGGTCTACCTAATGGTTACAATGGTTAATAAGCAAATTTTATATTTAATAATGTAAGGCCTTGCTTATAACACACTAGTGCACCCTTGTTATAACTTAAGTTATAGGTAAGATAAATAAAGTAAAGGCTAAGATTTGCAATTACTACTAGAAAGGTACTACTTAGGTGTAAGTGTATAAAGGTCTTAAACTTTAACTATTTATAGAAAATATAAGTAGTCTTTACTAAGTACCTTACCTAGTATATATATAGCTATTAAGTAGCTAGCTAAGCTCTTAGTTATTTATAAAACCTAAGGTTTATTTAAGGCTTTATTATATAATAACCTTATCTTTAATTCCTATATTTTTAATATATTACTCCTTTAATATATAATTATCCTTTATTAAAAAAAAATAGCTGCTTACTTAGTATATATTATTTACACTAGCTAGCTCTTTATATAGCTATTACTAGTACTTTAGCTACTTTATTAAAAAGGAAAACCCTTAAATAGGAAGAAAAACCCTCTTATATTTATATTTAAGCTAGTATTACCTTTATTATAAGTTTATACTACTAGGTATATAGCTTACTATAAGTAGTTATTATTAGCTTATACTAGCCTTATCCTATAGAAAATAAAAAGAAAAGGAAAAATATATTATAATATATATTTTTTGTTTTCTTTTAGCACTAGCCTTAGCTTATAGTAAGCTTACTTTAGCCCCCTTAGCTTTATTATATAGTATAGTAAATTTAGGTTTATAATATTAATTTAATTTTTATTTACTTTTTTACTAACTCTTTTAAAGCCTTACTTTTTAATTAAATTTAACCTAGCTTTAGCTTATAAGTTTTATAAAGCTTAAGTACTTATTTTTATTTATATATTATAAAAGAAAAGTAGTTTTAATCTAGGTCTAGGGTAGTCCTAGGTTAAAGCTACTTATATATTATTTATTTTATTATTTTTATTATACTTTATTTTTTAAGCTATATTTCTAATTTATCCCTCCCTTTTTCTTAAGTAAGTATAAGAAAAAGCTTTTCTTTTTATAAGGTTTTAACCTTTTCTTTTTTTTATTAAACTTCCTATAAGTTCTTTTTCTTTTTAAAGCTATTTAAGCTTACTTGGAGCTGGATTTAGTTTAATTACTAATATTTATTATAAAATAAAATAATTTTAGTAAGATAATACTAAATCCTATAAGTTCCTTAATTTTAGTATATTTCTAGCTTTAACTTACTTAGGAAACTATAAAGTTAGTATAATATTTAAGAAAGTCTTTAATAAGGAAATAACTATAGTAAGTTACTATAAAAGATCTAAAAGTAAGTCCTTTACCTTTATTTTACTTTAATTTTAAGCCTAATCTAAGGTAATTAAGTAAGCTATAAGAAATCTAGTATATTTCTTATAAGTCTTAGTTAATTAAGTATTTAAAGTATTAATACTATAATATTATTAGTAAGTTAGTTTAATTTTAGTTTAGAGATAAGTGTTAAATCCTTCGGACCTTCGGGTCTTGTTTGGTTTAATTATGGCCAAAGGTTAGGGCAGATATAGGGCCTTTAAACAAATGCATATAACGCAATTAGCTATAACCCTATACTATTATAGTGCCCTTATACTATAACGCTACTACTACTTTACTTTTTCCCCTTTTTTACTTACCTTCTAACCTAGCTAGATTTCTTTTTTTCTTCCCTTTCTTAGCTCCTTAGTTATTATTAATTATTATTACCTTTAGAGTTAAATTAGACCTTTTATACTAGTATATTATTCCTTAGTAAGGAAACTAATACTAATTAGTAATTAAAAAACTATAGATAAGTTAGGACTATAAAGAAAAGATATTTCTATACTTATAGCTCCTTACCTTTTAATCTCTAGACTATTTAGGTAGGAAAGTATAACTTAGAGTGTACTAAAGAAAGGGACTAGATCTTTAGACTTTTTAGGCTTTTAAGGGATTAAATCTTTACTTAACTATTAGGCCTATAGGATATTATAGTTAAAGATTTAGTTTTATTATTTATTATAAGAAAACTAACTAAATAACTAAGTTTATTACTATAAGGTATTTATCTTAAACCTAATATTAATATAACCTTAGCTAAAGCTAGCTAACCCTTTTATAATCTCTTTTTCCTATAGTATTTTTTACTATAATAGTCTTTATACCTCTATACTCTATATATATTATATATAGATAAAGACTTATTTCTATGTTTACACTATCTTTATTTCTAGGTTTATATTATCTTTATAAACTATTTTTCCTTTCTCTCTTATTTTTATTATTTATCCTATAATTTCTCTTATCCTATTTATTCTATTACTTATTACCCTATTTTTCCTATTTATCCTATTACTTATTGTACCCTATTCTTCCTATTTATTACGCTTATTATATTTATTATATTTATCCTATATTCTTTATTCTATTATTCCTATTTTTACTTCTTTCCTATAAGCACTTACTCCCTTTAAATTACCTTATTAATTATACTCTTATTTAGCCCTTTCTATTAGGCTACCTAGCTTTATTATATTAATAGATTTAATAGTAAAGAGCCTTGCTTTTTACCCTATTCTAATTACTATCTTATTTTCCCTAGATAGTATATACTAAGGTATTATTAAGCCTTAACTCCTTAGGGCTAGTAAAGCCTAATATCTTTATTATAAAGTAAAGATAAAACTATTTTTACTAAAAGCATAAGATTAGAAAGTAGTCTATTAATAATACTAGCTTAATAGTAATATTTCTCTAAAGGTAAGATACCTAAGGTACTCTAAGAGGTATTCCCTATAAGACCCTTAAAGAAAGAGTTACCTAAGTAGCTTTAAATATACTATTTTACCCTTATAAGGGAATAGGAAAAGCTAGTATAACTAGATCTAGATACTACTATATAGTATAAACTTAATAACTAGATTATAAGGTTTATTATAACTATATAGTACTAAGGCTAGGAAAAGAAAAACCTCTAGGAGAACTTTAAAAAAGACTTTAAAGGTTAGACTAAAAATACCTTTAAAAGGGCTAATAAAGATATTATATAAGAACTATATAATATCCTATAAGAGAATAAAGTATATATTCCTAGGGGAATAGGAATCCTAATTATAAACTCTTTAAACTAAGTTCTTTAAGAAAAAATAAGAATAATATAGCTAAAAAAGAGGTTATAATTTTCTAAACCCCTTAAACTATAGGTCTAGGCTTAATAAGCTTAATAGAATTAACCTTCTTAATTTATAATAATAGAATATTATTATATATACCCCTAATTAACCTTTTACCCTTTATAAGAGTAAATATAGTATTTCTCTTAATATTAAAACCTATAACCTAAATAATACCCTTATCCCTAAGAACTTACTTTACTAATAATATATACTCTCTTTAATAAGTAAACTATAAAGAAAATCTCTAAGCTTATAAAGATATATAAGAATAGTAACTAATATAGTAAAAAGCTATATAACTTCCTTATACTAAAGATTACTTTTTTCTGGAGTAAATATAACTATATTAATCTCCTTTAATCTTACTTCTAAAAGGTATTTCCTATTAGTATAATAGGAAATACTAAGTAATATTACCTTAATTACCTTTTAGGTAAGAACTTTTTATATAAAGAGATAATTACTAAGATTTATTAATACTTTAAAATAGAAAGTAATT
>JFGX01000239.1:0-41765 GCA_000729855.1 Epichloe aotearoae | reverse complement strand
GCTGGTGAGTGCTGGTGAGTGCTGGTGAGTGCTGGTGAGTGCTGGTGAGTGCTGGTGAGTGCTGGTGAGTGCTGGTGAGTGCTGGTGAGTGCTGGTGAGTGCTGGTGAGTGCTGGTGAGTGCTGGTGAGTGCTGGTGAGTGCTGGTGAGTGCTGGTGAGTGCTGGTGAGTGCTGGTGAGTGCTGGTGAGTGCTGGTGAGTGCTGGTGAGTGCTGGTGAGTGCTGGTGAGTGCTGGTGAGTGCTGGTGAGTGCTGGTGAGTGCTGGTGAGTGCTGGTGAGTGCTTGTGCCTTGCTCTGTTTGGTCTTGTGGCACACTGTACTGCGCTGCGCGCTGGTGCTCCAGGAGACCAGACCAGAACTTTTTACCAAACCAGGCCAGATCAGACCAGACGACCAGACCAGATGGATGGATGGTGGCACTCCGTCTGGCGGTACCACCACCAGACGCATCGGTGCTCCCTCCCGTCAGAGTGCAAGTTTTTTTTTGGTCTCTTGTCTGGCCGCCTTTGCCATTATTTCCCCATCCACCCACGCCCCTCACCCTGTCGTGTTTCCATTCTCCCCGGTCTCTGTGGCTCTGTGGTGCGTCTTGCGCTTCAACACATCTTCTTACCAGCGCCCCTTGCCCTTCTTTTCCCTCCTTCTTCATCCCCAAGCCCTCCCGACCCGTCACCCGCGCTTCCCAGGCGACGACGTCTCCTTGCGATCCTCGACTATCTTGCGCTTTTCGTCGCGCGTTCAATCTTTTAAACTCATCCTGCTGCATCGACTCCATCGAGAGTTTGTTGGTGTCCTGGCGGCACAGGGAGACAAATGCACGTTGACGACTGACCGCTGTCTTCGACGCAACCCCGACCCTTGACCTCAGGACAAACGCTGTCACGGACGAATTTCGCCATCTCGGTTGCTTTGCATGTTTGGACGAGTTTGATATCGTCTAGTCACTCCTTTATCCTCGCTCCGCAACATTGTCTATCATTACTGCTTCTTCGCCAATATACATATTATCGTTTGCTTGAAAATAGACGTGAGTTGCCCTGCCACCTCTGCCACCTCTCTCGAATCGAGGTCATGAATTAGCTTGGCTGGAGTGGCCGGATAGAAAACACAAGCATAGCGTCCTTGCCATGCATGCCACTGTCAATGATGTCTTGCAACACGGGGCTAGTTTGTACCTCGAAGTCGATTGCCAAGACCTCCAGCCGAGCATGTCAAGACACGAAAAATAAGGATAGCCACTAACTGACAATTGCAGAACACACTCATTGGCACTTGCGTCAAGTACACTCGTTCTATCGTTTTTCTGTCGGTCAGTTTCTCGTGTGTACGACCATGACAATTGCTTCAAAATACTCATTCGTGTCTAGTACATACTCCTCCAACAAGAATACATATTTTTACAACCCAACAAATTGAATCAACCGGCAAGCTCGAGACCAGACAATCTGCACAATCATGTATGCCAAGTCATTGGTTCTGGCTTCGGCCTTGGCTATGGCAACCTCTGTTGCTGCCAACCAGCCGGAGCGATCCCGAATCTATTTCCCTCGGGAGATTAGGAGGGAATACATCAACACCACGGTCACCACATCTGAATCGTCCTCTTCCACCGGCAAACCCACGACAACGACGACGACGACGACGATCACCACATCCGAATCGTCCTCGTCCACCGGTGAACCCACGAAGACGACGACGATCACCACATCCGAATCGTCCTCTTACACCGGCGAATCCACCACCACCAGGTCGTCATCGTCAACCAAGCGAGATCTGCTGGGCGATCTTGTTTCAGGGATTTTTGGTTCGGACCTCATCAAGTCCAAGACCGCGTCTTCCACCATTCCCTCCGGGTCAGGCTTGCCTAAATTTACAATTTCCCCAACCACCAAGAACACTGAGTCGAAGCAGTTGCCAAGCACCCGCACGAAGAACCTGTCTACCGACTCGGTCATTCTTATTGGCCCAACGGGTATCGTGCCCAGCTCTAAGGAGCCCCCTACTGCCAAAGACCCAACAAGTGAAGCGAGCACGGCACGGCCAACTTCCGTCGATGCCCCCCCGGCTGTCAACAACACTGCACCCGCGACAACTAGCACAACTAGAGGAGGCATTTTGGATCCGATCGGTACACTTCTTACTCTTCTTCTGCCTGGGCCCTCGAGCACCACCGTCATCCAGACTGCGTCGACGACGGCTCCTGTTCCGTCAATTGGCGCATCAGCAACGGGAGGTCCATCCGGTGCTACGGCGAGTACAACAACGACCGGACCCCCATCAACGGGAACTCCCTCTGGCCTTCCGCCACTACTGGAATTGCCGCTCCCTATTGGAGGCTCTACGACGGCAAACTCGACGAATGGCCCCTCAGCAACAAAAACCCCCTCTGGTCTACTGCCAACATTGCCATTGCCACTCTCTACTGGAGGTTCCACGACGACGAACTCGAGGGTCGGACCAACGACGACAAAGACCCCGTCGGGCTTTTTGCCATCCTTGACACCATCCTTGACGCTGCTGCTCCCCACTGGAGGCTCATCCACCAAAATCTCTCCGGTGTCGTTACTGCCCAGCAACGGCACCACCGTGGTTCCACTGACGAAGACGACCTCTGGCTCAACCACAGCAACGGGCTTGCCCACTTCCACCACTAGGGTCATTCCCATCGCCGATGGGACAACGACGACTGAATCCGTTACAACCCCGACGAAAGTGACTGATCTTCCAGTCACCATTCCAACCACGAGTCAAACCAAGTTGCCGTCCACGTTCGTCGGTGTTGGCAACTCGACTTTGACTGTCCCTCACACGACTACGAAATCGACTAGCACCAAGCCAACCGTGATTCCGACTACGAGCACTTCAACCGCGTCACAGAGCACTGTTCAGACACCGACCACGAAGCCCATCGTCACGAGCATTCGACCTACAGCTACTGTTCCGAACACTGACAACTGGCTCCCCACGACCATCGTCATCGAGCCTACAAAGTTCTCATTCACCGCGCCAACTACGACTGCCACTCGCACCACGTCACACGCCCTGCCAACTACAATTCCCAAGATTATTTACCCTGATGACCCCAACAAGCCTGCGCCCGAAGGCACAGTGCCCATTCATATCGCCTTCAAGTCCCCCTTGAACTATTTGTTCGTCTCCAGTAACACCGTTGCCGCAGCCCAAATCTTCAAATATCTTCCTCGAGCCCTGAGCGATGCGAGTGGCGTCGATGTCAACAAGCTGCAAATATCCAATTTAGTGCCCTATAACACTCAGAACTGGGGTTATGTGACGACTATTGCTCAGCTCAATTACCCTGCCACACTTGTGGATGAACTGCAGATCTACATTTGGTCGGCCAACTCGGCCTTCTACCATAACGCCGACCCTATTGTTCGCAATTTGACGGAACTCATCGAATGGGAAATTCCCATCCGCGGTGATCTCAACGATGGCAGCTCCAATAGTAGCGGTGAAAGCAACGACGGTGGCAATGGTAACAATAACAGCAACGATGCTTTCGGCTCCGGCAATGGTGGTAACCAGTCCTCCAAGCAGAAGGCCACTACTGCAGGTATTGCTATCGCAGCACTGGGATTCAGTGCCATGTACGGTGCGGCCATGTTCATCATCGCTCGACGTTACAAGCGCAAGCGACAAGGCCATCGCCGAGCTAGTTCCATCACCAGCAGCCCGGCCTCTTCAGAGATGCGATACAATGGCAACGGTAGCCCTGCTCTTATGGGAGGCGCTCTCTATAGCCGAGATGTTTCCACCTATGGCGCTGCTGGTGCCCGCGATTCCCACGGTAGCGGCGGCCACTCTGCTCGAACCGCCAATATCTCAGCTCCTGTCGCCACGGAAAACTCTCTTGGCTGGAACTGAAGAAACGACGAAGATGGGTGTGACTCGTCTTGACACCCTCAAGAAACCTGTACCGTTTGTTTTCTTTTTTCTTCTTTTACCTTTGAGCTTCGATATACTCGCGGGAGAATTCGCTTCTGGATGTCATGAGTCAGAGGAGTCTAGGATAATGTCCGATTCGGGATGATTCAACAGACGAAACAACAAGATGACGATCCCTTGGGCGAAACCACGCGTGGAGCTATCTGACCCATCTTCTCTCATCCACATATCTGATTCAGGCCCGGTAATTCGAAGACAATTCAACGCGCAGTCAACCCATTGTCAGATCGATGCGCGCAGTCTCTCTGGAACTCTACTTGACTGCCGGCGATTTCACACCATCATGCCTAGGCACACCAAAAGACTAGGAATTGAGAGCCACATACTGCGATTTTCTTCGAGCTCTCATTCCGGTGAACTGGCTCATTTTTGTTTTATTTTGACCTTATTTGACACACCCATTTTGGAGATTTTTTTTCCTTTGTTTTCTCATAACAATTTCTCTATCGTGCCCTCCGATGGGTTAAAACAAGAGGAATGAGATCTATGGGAGACTGTTGTGTATGTGTTGTCTGGCCCACACGACAGACTTCTGTGAGATGGGGGGGGGGGGCGAGGATGGTTAGTGCTCCATCGCAGAATGGAGGATGTGGCGAACTAGGTGTACATTGAATAGTCTATATCTGCCTTGGTCACCATGGCAATCCCATTGCAATCGAAGCCTGTGCCAGTGAGCGTGAGGGCGCGTGCTCTGTAGACAATAAAGACTTCTCTCTCCAATAAAGCGTTTGCTCCAACGCGCCGTGTCGACATGTGTTATGACGAAAAGTGTGGTGCTTTCCGTCCGGCCTTGGACGAAACGGCACCATGAACTGCCGTGTTTCGCGGGCATCGCGGGGACTTCATCAGTGTTGGGGACCCACCGGCAGGCAGCATGTGTGTATCATCAAGATTTGCTGGATGCCGTCTGGTCTTGTTCACGTAGTCGTCTCGCCCGCCTACGACCCTGCTGCAAGGCCACAAGAGTGAACAAGACGGCGAAGCCCGAAATGACAGTTGCGACAACCATGTCTGTGCGGAATGCTTCCGCGTACATGGCCCTGACACGATCCTCGTCCTCGGCGGCTCCCCGCCCAGCTCCCCGCCCAGCTACATGCAAAGAAGCCCCGCCGCTCATCTCCTTGTGCAGGATTGCCGTGGAAGCGGCAATACCCAAGCTTCCTCCCAGAATGCGCATTTGGGCGAGAATACCCTGCGCGGAAGCTGATTTTTTGAGACGGTCAGCCTCAAGCACCAAGTTTTCAACTCTGGATTGGGGTCGTCGACTTACCGTAGTCTTCTGGAGGAGCCTCGAGAGATGCAATCATGGTAGAAGACGAAACCGTGAGCCCGAAGCCAAGGCCGCAGAAGGTGACGAAGCCCAGCAGCTTGGCCGAGTCCAGTTCACGGGTAGACAGGGTCGTAAGCAGGCCGCAACCCAGAAGCATGAGGCAAGACCCGACGAGGAGCGACTCGGCAATCATCTGCTTCTTGTTGGAATTGACGGCTCCGCTGACGACGCTCCCAACGGCAACCATGACCAGCATGGGCAGTAACATGGCTCCCGCCAGGAGAGCCGACTTGCCACCCACGACCTGGACGCGCAGCGGGACCACAAAGATCAAGAGCATGTACGGGAACCCGAGGAGGAGCGTGTTGAGCACGCACGACGTGTATATGCCGCGCCGGAAAAGACGAATCGGGAGAATGGGAGACAAGCGCGACGAGTACCGTCGCTCGATCAGGTATTGCCACGAGAACAAGGCGATCCAGCACACGACACCTAGGACCAGGGGAGCGATGAAGACGGCGGACGTCCAGCCGTTGTTGCCCTGGGTGTTGTTCTTTTCGGCCCCGGGGACATGTCCGGCACTCTGGAAGGAGAAGACCACGAGGACGGCGGCGGCGACGGTAAGAAACGCGCCGGGGTAATCCAGCCCTTTCCACGAATGCTTATGCAGGACCGGACGGTGCTCCTCCTTCGGCCAGCCGAGAATGAACACGGCCAGCGAGGCGGCTCCGACGGGGCCGTTGACCCAGAACACCCATCTCCAGGACGTGTAGCTCGTCAGCAGGCCGCCCAGCACAGGTCCCAGGACGCCGGCCATGGCGACGACGAAGCCCACCATGGCGCCGATATGCTGCCGGACATGGACTGGACTCATCTCCGGCAGCATGATCATGGTCAGCGAGTACAGCCCCGAGCCGCCCATGCCTTGGAGCGCACGAAAGGCGACGAGCTGACGCATGTTCTTGGACCACCCGCAAGCGAGTGACATGCCCACAAAGAGCACGTATGCTGCGACAAAGCCATCTCGACGACCGACGATGTCGGATATCCGGGAGAAGACGACGGCACAGCCCATGTACGCGAGGGTGTAGGCAAGAGCTACCCAGTTTGCGTCGGCTACGTTGCCGAACTCGGTGCCGATGCTGTAGAGGCTCGTTGCCACGATGGACGTGTCCATCATGGAGAGGAACAGGCCGAGGCAGACACTAGTTGTTCGCTGTAAGATGAGGGTTTTTTTTTGTTTTTTTTTTTTTCAAAGTGGAAACATGGTGCACATGGTGCTAACTGTCATACCTGATGGATAGTAGCCAGAACCTCACCAAAGGTATCGTTGGCTGCGCATCATCATCGCTCGAGGCTATGGGATCCTGTCCGGATACGGACCCTCGTCCCTCATCTTGAACTGCGTGTGGAGGCATGTGCTTCGGCAAACGTTGACGGACGCAGAGGAAAGAGAACAAGCAAGTACTTGCGTGGTATCAGAGGTCGACATTCTCCAGGTAGTCAGTCCTGTGGTTTGTAAACGTCCATGACAACAACTGCACAGCAAGACCATCATAAATAACCAGAATTTCTTCCTTGGGGGGTTTTAATTTTTAAAGTTGCAGTAGACCAAGTTGCCAGCCATGCAAGGTCATCGCAATCGCTTAAACTTGCCGCATTCTAAGCAAAGCCGACCACGCGATGGGGGCGCCTTCTCGAATGAAAGCTTGTCGTTTGTGGGGAGCGGAAGGGGGCGGAGGGGGGCGGAAGGGGACCGGGAAAGATGACGATTCCTGGTCTCCCAACAACGAACCGGCTTACATGTCATAGGCGCGGGCGGGGATTTCGCGCATGGCGTGGTTGGTCTGCTGCATTTTCGTCGTGGCGGCTGGAGTCGCTCGCATTCGCTTCTCAAGATTGATTTGACGCCATGGCTTGGATGGCACGCTAGAGAACTTTGGACGGATGGATTTGCGATGCGGCTTGGTTGCGGTGTTGATTGCCGTTTTGGGTAGGTATCACCATGTCGCATGCTTGGATCAAAGAGGGGATTCGATATTCACGGAAAGCAACCATGATTGCAATATTGACAACTTCAACGCGGTGAGGGGACTTGCCACACCAACCACCCGAAATAAATGAATGAGAGTGAGTCTATTCAAAGTAGCTGAAGGCATCGCGAGAAACAGAATGAAGCAACACTCCTTGAGTAACACTCGATATGCTCATTGCTCATGCTCGCGCTGCATCGCCCGCCGCCGTGACGTGATCCCGAGCCATCAGCGGCGCAGGGTCCAGCGGAAGCCTCTCCCCCATCCAAATGGCGCTCTGCGTGTGATCACGTAGTTGAACATGGTATTTGTCTTCGCCCTGTCGCGGAACGCTGTTGGGGTGGACGAGGACAGACAGGGGCCCGCGCCACACAGCCAGCCAGGCGACAAAGGCGCCGAACTGTGCCGGCGAGAAGACATTGACCTCAAACATGGCGACCGGGTGCGGGCCGACCGGGCGGTCCCAGAAACGGTATACTCTCAGCTCGGGGACTCGGGAGACTTAGCATGTTTGTCGTTTGTCGTTTGCCGGATGGGAGATGGGAGATGGGAGATGGCAGCAAGCAGCAAGCAGCAAGCAGATGCTGGACTTGGACGGCCTGAAAAGTAAAAGTAACTAGAGAACCTACATTCTCGCCTGATGCGTTCCCATAGCTCCCGCGCGTACTTTGTCTGCTCGGCGTTGTGCTGGAAATAGTAGATGTGGATGTCACTAATAGTGGCGTCGTAGCACCGTCCATTTCATCGAGTCAACAAACAGCCGCCGGCTTCACTGCCCCAAGGTCTCAAAGTCAAGTTGACGACGGGGCATCATGACTCACAAGCCGCCTCGGGTGCCGTTGTCCAAAGGCGCCGTGAAGCGATGGTACGCCTCGCTTAGGCCGTCGCGCTTGGGATTGACAAGGCTCGTTCCATCTGGTTGTGTGTCGGTGGAAAGCGGGGGAGCGTCTTCAAATCCGGCCAGCGGAGAAGGGTATTCGTAGAGCACGGGGGCAGCCATGGGTAATTCAAAACTCGGTACAATGGGGGAAGGGATGGGATGGATGGGATAGATGGGATGTGTTGAGATGGGGATGGGGATGGGGAGCAAGTGTGCTCATTTATCAATCGCAGCTACGGAGTACAGTGGGTGTGATTAGGCCTAGCTGCTTGCTGCTTGCTGCTTGTCAGGAGCAGGAGCAAGTGTCAGAGCCACCTCCCTTGTCACACGATTATCGAGTCTCTGCGCCCAACCGCTCTCTTTCCAGCACCTCGGTAGTTGCATAGTATGTTTATGTATGGCTGCAAGACATTGCCCCGCACTTGTCGGTTTCCGTTTCCGTTTTTCGTTCTCAGTTCTGCGGCATCATGTCATGTGTAGTCCGTATTTCAACAAACTATCAAGTCGAGCCAGTATCATCTTCCCATGACCCATCCCGCTGCTATCCCTTTCCATCGCAATCTACGCCATTGCTGATTCCGGCGCATCCGGCCCCAGTATCAGCTTCATGCCCGGGTCACTCTTCTTCATCGCCCTTTGATACACATCTCGCTTGCTCACCCTCTGTACATACTCCAAGATGTTGTCGAAACCAGCGAGGCTATACGTCGCCCAGTACCTCATGGTCGTCAGCGAAAACATGATCATCACATCCGCCACGCTGAACTGGCTGCCTGCCAGCCACTCGTTGCTCGCTAGCCTCTTGTTCAATTCCTCCAGCCCGCTCTGTAGCCGCTGACGGCCCGATTGGACCATCCAGTGGTCATCAGGGAGCCCAGCAGCGTGGGACATCATGACCCGGCCGATCGTGGGCTGGAACATGCCGTTGGACCAGTGCCACCAGTAGAGAAAGTCGGCATATTCCGGGTCCGAAGGCTGGACGAAGAGCCTGCCGTTGCCAAACTTGTGCGCAATGTACTCTACGCAGGCGCCGCTCTCGGCGAGCGTCACGTCGCCGTCTTGAATGACGGGCGCGGTTCCCTGTGGGTGAAGAGCCTTGTATTCGTCTGGTGCGAGCATGGGTGCGCGTTTGTAAACCTTGAGCTCATAAGGGATGTTGAGCTCTTCGCAGAGAAAGGGGATCCGCTCGGATTGCGATACGCCGAGATGGTGGACGATGAGAGTCATGGTTGCGCAGGTGCCCTCTTGTGCCAAGGTGAGTTCCTCTGTTCGTTGTTTGATGTGGGAGACTTGGTGTGTGGCAAGGGGGATGAGCTATGGTGAGATGGACGGGCTATATATCTCAAGGTGGGCAAAGACAAGAAGACCCGTCTCAGACTCGGTCATGCCGATGCCGATGCCGATGCCGTGTGATGTCGCTTACATATGGATGTGGACTTGTCCGATGTACATATGTATGACGGATACCACCCCCCCATCTTGACCTTTTTTTCCTAGTCGGCCTATCACTCCACCTATATCAATTGGTCGCCTTTGGATATTATCGGGCTCGGCTCATACATACGTCGTTGTTCGGGGCGATGATTCAGCAATCACGTGCGGCGATTACGCCCGATACTGATCCAGGTGACAGACACATGTTACTGCATGCAGCTTTTCATATGATAAACAGTGGTAAGATACAGAGAAACATGGCTTTGCAAGTCGAGCCATCTGACTTCGTTTCGCAGGGTCTGTCGTGACTCGTAGCCGTCTTTCGTAAACAATCACCAAAAACCCTCACTTTCAGCATCATCTCTCGGTGTTTTGAAGACCCCCACATCTCGTCTATATCGAATACATATATGTATAGGCAGGCGACACAGGCTTTCCCCAATAGAGCAGCCTTCTTTGCAAAATTTCTCCACGTCCCAACAATCGTGCCACTTTCTCCTGGCGGCGCCTCACTAGGCCGTTGTGCTTGATCTTAATAAGCTGGCAATGAAGATCACCTTGAACCGACGGAAGCCGCGATGGAAGCCGGCGTTCAGTCTCTGTTGAATTGCTGAACCACGTGTCAAAAGTGCTGACTTCGACGCAGCTTCACTTCTGGGCTAGCCCCTAGTCACATGATTCCTGGCCTGTTCGTCACGTGACCTGCAGCTGGATGAAACCCTTACCCTTTGGATTAGACCTCTTCTCAAGTAAATAAGTCTTGATCTTGACCTCTTGGCTGATGCCTGTCATTGATAATGACTCGGTCGGGGGCTAACTTGGCTAGAAAAAATCATAGGTCTTCCCCATTTCTCCACCAACTTTGTTGCTGAATACCAGACCCAAAGTTTGCATCCCGACTTTGCCTCTGCTCAAAAAACCCAAAAAACCGGGTGGAGCTCTCACAGCTCAATTTCCGCTCTTTTGTACATACAAATTGACAATGACCCCTGAATAGTGGAGCTACGGGGGACTCCATTGCCTGGTTCCTTGACAGGCAGGCGGCAGGCGGCAGGCAGGCAGCGAGGGACAAGTCCACTGCCAGTCCACTGACGGCAGAGCCCGAGCCCGAGCAACCCGTGTCCTCTCATTAGCCTCATTAGCCAAGCGAAAGAGGACGACCCCACATGCTGCGTGATGGTGATGTGGCACATTGGAAGTTGGCAGTGGCAGTGGCAGGCAGTGTCATAAAAAATTCAACGTCGAGGTGCCATTTGCTTGCTGGTTTGGATTTGCATTTCGCTTGCTCATGCATCAACACGGCACTTTGTCTTCTTCGGCCTCTTCATTTCTTTGACTGTACGATTTATACTTTCTTGTTGTCTTTGCATTTCTTTCTCTTCTTTCGCCACCGTAAATGTGCCTTCGACGTCTGCCCCGCCTCCGGTCGGTCACCCGAGCAAAAGTGCAAGTGCAAGTCACTTGTATCAGTACATTCGATTTGAGCAGTTGTCGTGGTCAGACTTCACCACCACTAGCCCGCCCAGAATTTTCCATCGTCGATGGAGCGAGCCTCTCATTCACTGTTCCAACAATAAAAGAGAACTAGGAAATGCCCGACAGTCTGATACCCGTGACCCCTGGCGGCGGCGACAGGCCGGTGATTGAGCGGCGCCGATCCAAGAACCCGCTGAAGAACATGATGCAGCATCTTACCGTGGAACCCCCTCCCGAGGACGACGATGGATCTCCCCGACGCGAATCTATCATTCGACGTATCAGTTGGAGGAGAAGTCGAAGCCCTTCGGCTCATTCTGATGCATCCGCCCCTGCATCTGCCACTATCCGCAACGCCGATGCCAACTTGTGCACGTCTTGCTCAAGTCTAGCAGCTGACATCGAGACTACGCTGGAAGAAGTTGATCTCTCATTCACGAAAACGCTCCATCCCGCCGCTGAAGATGCATTCGAAAAGAAAGAGTACTTCATATCTCGACTCCGCGGACTGGAAGAGAACAAATGGGCCACAAAGTGTCCGCTTTGTAGGTTCTTTTGGGAGGTCCATGTACCCGGGCAAGGAGATGGTTATTACAGTTTGTCGGCATTTTCCAGCAGAGACACGAATTACTTGATTGACTCATTCAAAATGTTCGACATGAATCACCCTGCACGTGCCAAGGCCAAGGGTCTTGCGCCTGGCTTCCTCGGCGTTGTTCCTAAGAAACAGGGAGATGGCGCAAAAGCCTGGGATGTTGACCCAGACTGGTTTCGTGAGAATGGAATGATTTACAGAACTCTTCCACAAACCTCATTGGAGCCTATGGCTGTGAGGGGTCGAGCCAGGAGCACCGAACGACTGACCCCAGAGCCGCCTGCGCTTCTCGCTGATTCGTCTTGGCTGCAGAAGGGCATTTGGGGACGAGAGATTGGACAAACGGCAGACTTGTCAATTGCAAGTGACTGGTTGCAGTTTTGCGACCGCCACCACCAGGGCCGATGCGGGCGACGACAGGTATCGCGAAATCTACACGGGTTCAAACTCATTGATTGCATGCAGTCACCACCCAAGGTGGTAGAACGACCCATCACCGAGGACTATGTGGCGTTGAGCTATGTTGCTGGCAGTGATACCAGTGATGCCTGGTCCAATGTTGTACAGGATGCCATTGCCGTGACTCGGGAATTGAAGCTTCGCTATTTGTGGATGGACAAACTCTGCATAGACTCTTCCAATCTTGCCGAGCGCACGCAACAGATTGACAGGATGGACGAGATTTTCGAAGGCGCCATAGTGACAATCATTGCTGCACATGGCGACCATGCCATGCATGGATTGCCTGGCGTGGGTTCGACCACGCGACCAAAACAGCCGATCTACAAATTTGCCGATGGGAGTGTTACGCTGGTTTCCAGCCTACGAGACCCTCGCATGGACATCCAAAGCTCAACCTGGTTTACACGGGGGTGGACATATCAGGAAGGACTCTTAGCCCGGCGACGTCTGATCTTCACCGAACGACAGATGTACTGGGAGTGTGACGGCATGTCGTGTCCAGAAACATTGGTCTTACCACTGGCCACATACTACGACAGAGAACAAGAAAAGATGGGTGATTTCGTGAGACCCGGCCTCTTCAATGGCGTTTCATACATTGATGGCAGCTGGGAGGCTTGGAAGAGATTGCCACAGACAATGGAAGAGCCGAGCACGCTGAGCATTTTCCGCGAAACTGACAAGCACGTTGTTCAATACAGCAAGCGCAAGCTTACATTTGACGAGGATTCCCTCAGTGCCTTCATCGGCATTACCAGACGGCTCGAAAAGACGATTGGAAATGGAAAACTTGGCAGCATAGTCGGCATTCCCTTGTGGTGCCCGACCTGGAAACCGGATGCACGGCAAGGACCAGCTCGGACGAAGCTCTTATTTGCGCTGACAACGAGCTTCTGGCACCATTCTGGAAACACCCAGCCACATCGACGGCGACATCTGCCCAGCTGGACATGGGCTGGATGGAGAGGCGAGGTCGAGCTCTATTCCTCGGTTGTCGTGATTGAACAAGACGGCACGTCCAAGGAGAAGAAGATTCTGAGCCATCACTATGTGAGCGCCACGCAGCTAACGAGAAACGAGTCATCGTCTGTGAAATGGGCATATTCTCCAGAGATTCTGGTGCTCAGCTCAGACGGTCAAGTTGTCTACGACTTTTCGCCCGCGAGCGGACCGCCCTCATTCTCGCCGAATCGCTACCTCTTACGTGTCACGAACCCTCTGGTTCTAGACAAAGTGAAAGCACGTGTTCATAACAGCGGATGGGTTTTCAACGATGTCTGCGTGGATGTAAGACTCAGTCGGGGCCGAGGCACAGATTTCAACACCGCAGCGACGATGCCATCAGCAGCCAACAGCAACGGGCCGAGTCCAATTCGGGAGTACCTTGAGCAGCATGCTCGTGGAGAGCGCATGACGGTATTGTGGTTCATTGAAGAAGCCACGATTCTGCTCTTGGTCCTGGAGCGAACCAAGACCGGTACTTGGGAGCGCGTGGGACGAGCGCGGATGGGCTTTGGCCAAGATGCGAGGGATGTTGTGCGGCGATTTGGAAGTCTAGAGGTCATGATTAACTTTCTGCCTCTACGTCGACTCGGGGACGATATATTGATCGAGTAGAGAGTAGAGCAGGGATCGGCCGTTGTTTTAGCTTTCGCAATGAAACGAAGCGCCCGAAAGATGTGCTTGGACAGGGCCGATGACGCCATGTTCATTTTTGACTTGCGACTGTCGACAAATAGAGTAAGCGGGACTCGGGCACTCCGGCCCTGTGACGGCGGCGGAAATGGCGGGCAATGACTCAATGAGGCTTGCCAGCTCAGGAATACCGCCAAGCCCGGTCCCCCTGTTTTCCTGTTTTTTTTTGCTGGACTGGCATCCAACGGGGCATCGGAACGCGAACGCAGCCAAACGCGGGATGCGGGATGCGGGATGCGGGATGCGGCGAAACGACCATGGCAAGATGGCAAGCAAGCGTGTTGATTGCTCGGCGTCCCTTCAGATCCCCACCCCACCATGTCGAAAGCTCCATTTCAGCCCGGGCTGACGGATCCGTGCCAACATTGAAAAGTCCGCATTCGCGGGCCACCAGGGATCGAAGAAAAGAAAAGAAACATTGAGGGGGCTCAACCATCACGGACCTCCATGTGTTTCTGTCCCTTCTCAGCTTGCTATCCTCCCCGTCCCCGTCCCCAGAAATTCTGTGACCGGTCATCTGCACTCCGTTTTCGAAGCCTCTTCACAGCACAAAACCGTTGGCCCAGTCCCCATCCCAGTCCCAGTCCCAGTTGCCATGACGGCCGATCTTGCCCCTGCCATTTCCGGTATTTCCGGTATTTCCGGCACTTCTGCGCCAGCTACCCGGGTTAAATCCTCAACGTCGACGGCGAGCCAGTTTGAATACCCGCGTGGGCATCTGGGCCACTTGAGCGAGTACGAGGAGGCGTCTTTGAACAAATTCAAGGACGTCTTGGAACAGGGAGGGACTTGGACCAGAGGGCCCCCTGCGAGCCACGACGACCAGACATTACTGTAGGTTTCTTGTGCTTACATCCTCAAATCGCTTCCGTCTTTCGTCATGAGCCCGTCCGTGTCGGATGCGACTGAGGCGGCGCCTTGCCGCCCCATCACAGATTCACAATAATCGCCGTGTGTGCTAATTGCGTCTACTTCTTTCCCGTCCCGTCCAGGCGATACTTGCGCGCGCGCCGATGGATCGTCGAGGATGCATACAGGCAATTCAAGGACACGGAAGACTGGAGAGCCGCCAACAACATTGATACTCTGTACCAGACAATCGAGCTAGACGCCTATGAGCAGGGTCGACGACTGGTGAGTTTTTTGGACCTGAAAATGCTCCCCAGAGCCGCATGTGCTGACCATTTGCTCTTCCTTCCAGTACCCCCAATGGACTGGCCGCCGTGATCGCCGCGGCATGCCACTCTACGTCTTCAACGTCAAGCACCTGGATTCCAAAGCCGTCTCCGACTATGAGCGTCAAGGTACCAAGTCAAACTTCTCCGATGCCAAGACTGATGGTAAAACACCTTCAGGGTTCTTGCGTCTCTTTGCTCTGTACGAGAACATGACGCGGTTCAACCTGCCGTTCTGCACGCAGCTCACCGACCGAGAGCACCCAGATGTGCCCATCACGATGAGCATCAACATTGTTGATATTTCAGGCGTTGGGCTCAAACAGTTCTGGAACCTCAAGGGCCACATGCAGATTGCTAGTCAGATCGCGACGGCTCACTACCCCGAGACTCTGGACAGAATCTTCGTCATCGGCGCTCCTTCCTTCTTCAACACGGTCTGGGGATGGGTCAAGCGCTGGTTCGACCCCATCACCACGTCCAAGATCTTCGTCCTTGCCCCGCATCAAGTAAAGGCCACGCTCGAAGCATTCATCGAGCCGAGAAACATTCCTAAAAAGTACGGCGGCGAGCTGGAATTTAGCTTCGGTCAATTGGGTGTGCCGGACCCAGCGTGGGAGGGCGTCATCTCCTGGGAGAACGGGTTCACGTTGTTCCCGACCGGTCCGCTGCTGTGGAAAGAAGTTGACGACGGGCGGAGAATGGCGTGCGTGGCGTCGGGCAAGGAGAATGGCAAGCCGAGGGATGTGAGAATCTGCACGATGCCCAAGGTATGGCCGCCTAGCGAGGCCTCGGACGACGGAGAAAAGGCAGCAGCGTTTCAGGAGACCACAGAGGGTACACAGACCAACGGGGAGGGTGAAGTCTCGGGGGAAACGCAGACGGACAAGACTACGAATGATGGCCAGACCGACAAGGCTCTTACGAATGGGGAGCTTGTGGAGAAGCTGAAGTTGGAAGGGGGTAATGAGGCACGAGTGACTCCTCCCACTGCCACTGCCACTGCCACTGCCACTGCCAGTGCCTAGAAGGTTGTGGCCATCACATGGATGTCAAGGGTGGATGTGCATTCGTGGGATCTCTTCAAGGTAGGGGCGCATCTTGAAAAGTGGCATGGAGGAAAAAGAGATGGAAACGGGTTCATTGGCGAATTTGGCGACACTTTCCACCATCCTAGACTTTTTGTATATTTTGAATACCCGCTGTTTAGACGTTTATAAACTAAGCATATATAATACGCTCTTTAGACGCGAGACTTGAGTTAGTCATCGGGTGCGTGCATCTCTGATTCTATGATGGTGAACACAAGTCTCGGGTGCGTTGCTTACTTTGTAGACAGCATAGACCGACAACTTTGTGTGTACGAGGTTTGTTTTATCGTGGATGCACAAGGTATTTTTGTTTCATGTTCCTCTCCTCCGGGTGGATGGGTGGGTGGGTATAGCCGGAAAGAATGGGCGGGTGTGATTTGACACGGAGAAACCAACGTAGCATGGCCATTGATACCAAAGTTGATGGTTGGGCCCCGAACTCCAGAGCCTACATATACATGTACATCATCATGACGACCTACTATCCCGTCGACGCAGAGCCCCTCCGAAACCCCCTCCGTCTCCTCCACTCCTCCACGCCCTTGTCCACCTCATCCCAGCACAAGCCATCCCTCACCAACCTCATGGTCAAGCCCAGCTTCTCCGTCTCCCCGTTGCGACTCTCGTCGTCAAAGAAGAGCATGTCTTCGAACTTGATGCCCGTCTTCTTCTGGATCGCCTCGAAATGCCTCATCTTGCTGCCCGGGTAGATCTCGGTGCCGCCGTCGAAAACGTCAATGGCCCGCCGCGCCCTGTCGCCCTCTTGGAGAGCAGGCAGATGCAGCATCTTGAGCAGGTCCCGCGCCAGCTGGGGCGCCGAGGTGCGCGACGCGACGCCCATCTTGATGGGGGCGCCGGGGGAGGAGTCGGAGGAGTCGGAGGAGCTGACGGCGTGGGGGAGGAGTTGCAGGATCCAGGGGACGTCGGCGTAGAAGGCGAATTCTTCGCCGAACTTGTCGGTGGCGGACGCGTGTGTCGGCGAGGGCTTGAGGGGCGGAGAGACGTGCGTGTCTACCCAGAAGGGCCAGAGCGTGTAGTCTAGGTCGAAGACGATGAGGCGCGGGAGCGGGAGGGTTGGATCGGCGAGGGAGGGTGGGAGCGTGGACGCCGGGTTGAGGGTGGATGAGGTGGTTGTGGAGGAGAGCGTGGTTGACGATGGTGATGTGAGAGACTTGGAAAGTTTGCGGGGCATGATGGCTGGCTGGCAGCTTGGTGTTTGAGTTGTGTTGTTGTTGGCTTTGTGAAAGGCGCGTTGCGTTGTCCGTTGCCAAGTTGCCCTTGAGATTGGATCATTTGAAGATGGATCAATTTGATGGGGTGCCTGGCCTGGCAGTGGCAGTGGCGGGGCAAGCAAGTGACGCAGCCGACAAGCAGGGTGGGGTGTGTATTATGTAATGGACAATAAGCCCCAAAGAATTAAATAAAATTTGATTTTTGTTGCCGATGCTGCTTGTTCATCTAGATTCATCTTCGCCACCACAGATCACAGTCCTTGATTCCATTTCCCATCGGCTCGTTCCTCTTCACTGCTCGAGCCCCTTCCGTCGTTATCGCCCCCCCCCTCAAAGTCACAACAAAAGTCACAAAGATGGGAATAAAGGCTGGGAAAAAAGGCTCTTGGTCAACGTCCGTCAACTGACCAATCGTCATCAACGTCGACCGTCCCATCTCGTTTCCCGGCTCGGCGCCTGCCCTGCGCCGACAAACCCGCACCCAGTGTTTCACGGGAATGGTAATGGACATCATGGACAGGAACCGGTGGCAGAGCTCCACGTGGACCATGACCCATCGCGGCGCTTCCGTCTGGGCATAATTGTGGTAGAAGTCCTTGTTGCGGCTGTGCTCAGCCATGTCGGCCCGCATTCCGAGCCTCCTGCAGTCGGCATCCCAACACGCGGGGCAGCTCTTCTCACGGCATTCCCTTTCGGCCATGGTCTTCTCCTGGCTGGCCTTTTCCGCAATGTAGCCCCAGCCCCATATGTGCCTCCGGAAGCGCCGCGGGCCGTTGCCGCTTCTTCGATAGCGAGACAGGATCTCTTGGGCTGCCCTGGAAGTGAATCCCGAGTACTCGAGGAACTCGGCAGAGTCGTAGAACCGGGGGATCAGGACGGATTCCCGGGGAGAGGCGTAATCGGACGAGTAGGTGTGGACCAAGACTGGTTGCCAGCCAGGTAGATGGGCTTCCGTCAGCGCGTGATTGTATTCTTCCGACAGTGCGCGCTGCGCCAAGGGACAGAGGGTGGGAGATCTGCCACTCATCTGCTTGCTTGTCTTGGGTGAAAAATCGTCATCAAGTCGCGTGCGTCCAAGTCTGCGTGACGAAGACGGGGATGATGAATGAGCTTTGGATATAGTGAGTGTCTGGGGACTTTCTAAATCACAAACTGAAACATACAATGTGCAGATAGCAAAAACGCACAATAACACACAATAGTGCATGAGCCCTAGCGGCAAGTGCCTATTTTATCATCAGCCAAGCTCTTGCGTACATACATTTAGAGTTGCGATAACTACAGACGCCATAAACATAACGCGAATTGCGCGTGTTTTACGGAGGACGAATCCGTACTACGGAGTACTGCGGAGTACTGCGGACTACTCCGTGCCCCGTGCTTGGCTCCGCAATGCCCCCACCAGACCCACCAGTGCGTCCCCAACCCGATATCCTTATCGATTGCAACATTTTTTTTTTTCTGCAACGCCATTTTTCCTCGTTGGCTTCCGGCTCACTCTTGTGCACTTCCACTTCCAATCCATGACAATGGTGGTTCGGACACCCGGGCGGCAGCCGAATACGCAGAAGCAGAGCAAAACCGACCATCGTCAACAAAAAAGAAAGCGAGACCAGGATGACCTGCAAAAGTTGGACCAAGCCGTGACGGACCTTGTATGCCGCGACCCAAAGAACCCCCCCCCTTCTCCCAGAGACTCTCCCAGAGACTCGACTCTCCGATGTCGCTTGTACAGCATGCTGACCCATTCTCTGTCTTTTTTTTATTTTTTTTAAATCCTGCAGGACCCCAAGTCAGCCGAGATCAGAAACTTTACCCATCTTCCCCTGTCGCAACCCACAATCTTGGGACTCAAGGCGTCGCATTTCCAGACCTTGACCGAAGTCCAGCAGCAGGCCATCCCGCTGGCCCTGAAGAGCAATGACATCCTGGGAGCTGCGAAGACGGGCAGCGGAAAGACACTGGCCTTCCTGGTACCCGTTTTGGAGAAGCTTTACCGAGCGCAATGGACCGAATACGACGGCCTCGGAGCCTTGATCATCTCCCCGACCCGTGAACTGGCCGTGCAGATTTTCCAAGTCCTCCGCAAGATTGGCCGGTACCATGCCTTCTCGGCCGGCCTGGTCATTGGCGGCAAGAGCCTGAAGGAGGAGGCGGAGCGATTGTCCCGAATGAACATCTTGGTCTGCACGCCAGGTCGCATGCTGCAGCATCTTGACCAGACCGCCGGGTTCGATGCCAACAACCTGCAGATCCTGGTGCTGGACGAGGCGGACCGCATCATGGACATGGGATTCCAGTCCGCGGTGGATGCCCTCGTCGAGCACCTGCCCAAATCAAGACAAACCCTCATGTTCAGCGCGACACAGAGCAAGAAGGTGTCGGACCTGGCTCGCCTGAGTCTCCACGAGCCCGAGTACGTTTCCGTCCACGAGGCTGCCGTCAGCGCCACGCCCACCAGCCTCCAGCAGCACTACATCATCACGCCGCTGCACGAAAAGATGGATACCCTCTACGGCTTCATCAAGGCGAACCTCAAGAGCAAGATGATCGTCTTCCTGAGCTCCGGCAAACAAGTTCGCTTCGTGTACGAAAGCTTCCGTCATCTCCAGCCGGGCATCCCGCTGCTCCATCTGCACGGCCGACAGAAGCAGGTCGCGCGGCTGGAAATCACGTCGCGCTTCACGGCTGCCAAACACTCCTGCCTGTTCGCAACCGACGTGGTCGCCCGGGGAATCGACTTCCCCGCCGTCGACTGGGTCATCCAGGCCGACTGTCCCGAGGACGTCGACACATATATCCACCGCGTGGGCCGCACGGCGCGGTACGAAAGCAACGGCCGCGCAGTGCTCTTCCTCGACCCCAGCGAAGAAGCTGGCATGCTGAAGCGTCTCGAGCAGAAGAAGATCCCGATCCAAAGGGTCAGCGTCAAAGAAAAGAAGAAGAAGAGCGTGAAAAACGACCTCCAAAACATGTGTTTCCAGAAACCCGACCTCAAATACCTCGGCCAAAAGGCCTTCATCAGCTACACCCGCTCGATCCACCTTCAAAAGAACAAGGACGTTTTCAAGCTCAACGAGCTCGATCTCGACGCCTTCGCCGCCGGTCTCGGCCTCCCCGGCACGCCGCAGATCAAGTTCCACAAGGGCGACGACATCAAGAAGATCAAGAATGCCCCCCGCGACGGCATGTCCAGCGGATCCGAGTCAGACACGGACCTCGACGGCGAGTATGACAAGACCAAGAAGAAGAAGAGCAGGAAGCAGGAAGTCCGCACCAAGTACGACAAGATGTTTGAGCGACAGAACCAAGACGTCCTCTCCAAGCACTACTCCAAGCTCGTCGCCGATGGCACCACCACCACCACCACCACCGCCGCCAACAACAACAAAAACAACAACAACAACTCCGACTCAGAAGACGACTTCCTCTCCGTCAAGCGCCGCCTCAACGACGCCGACCTCGACGCCGAGATCTCAAAGGGCCACATCAACTCGGCAAAGACAATAGAGGGCCTAGGCGGCGCAGAACCCTACGTCATTGATTCGAAGCGTCGCGAAAAGGCCCTCCAGTCCAAGAAGAAGGTGCTCAAGTTCAGGGGCAACCCGAAAAAGCTCGTCTTCGACGACGACGGCAACTCCCACGAGATGTACGAGCTCCAAGACGAAGAGGACTTCCAGAACGAGGGTCCCGCCGACGAGCAGCGCCTCAAGTTCGTGGAGAGCGAGTCGGCGAGGGTCCGCGAGGCAGACGTGGATGACAAGCAGCTCGCGAGGCAGAAGAAGAGGGAGAAGCGGGAGAAGCGGGAGAAGCGAAAGGCCAGAGAGAAGGGGGAGCCATCTGGAGGGGAGGACGAAGCACCTCCCGTGCTGGTGGGTGGTGATGACGATGGCGAGGATCCCCTCGCGTTGCTGAGATCGTTGCCCAGGGCAGGGGAAGATGATGAGCCGCCTAGGAAGAAGAAGTGGTTCCAGGACGAGGACGAGCATCAGCATCAGCATGGACATGGCGAGGATAAGAAGAAGAAGGCTGGCAAGGGCAAGGTCTTCCGGGTCAGTGAGGGGCCGGATACGTTGGAGGACTTGGAGGCCCTGGCTACGGGATTGCTGGATTGTACATGACGGATTATGATGATGTCGCGTTTAAAAAGACGTCAGGTGCATTATTGTATTGTTTTGTACGGTCCTGTACTATGCACGTGGTAATTATGGAAGAAGGCTGCACCGCACCGCACCGTATTCATGTGTCGAGGAAGAAAGGGGGAAGCCAAGCATTATTCTGATTTCATGGTTGAATCCAAAGCCCCGTGCGCCAATACGCCATGCTATGCATGCACTGTAACCGATGTTTCAAGAGTCAAGAGTCAAGACGGAGCATCCAGCTCGGGATTGAACCCGTATAGCCTCACTCTATAAAAACAAGTATGATTCTCTGCGCCATAGTTGCTCACCGCCCGCACAATGACGTGGTCCGTCGCGGCGCCCAGTCCCACCAACTCGCTGCTCAGTCTGTGCACGTGCACGCCGTCGTGGATATCGGCTGCCTCGTACACGAACTGCGTGAGCTTGACGAAGCGCGGGTGGTAGTCGGGCGGGGTGAAGTTCCAGTCGCTCTCGTCGTCGGGGAAGTGGGCTGCGCCAAAGTCGAGGATGCGCTCGCGGACATCCGGGTCGAGCATCTCGGCGTACACCTCGATGACTTTGGGGCGGGCGCCTGGTTCCGTCGTCGCCCCGGGGAGGATGTGCTCGACGACAATGTGCTGCGGGATGATGCGGTGCGCGAGCTGGACGGCGAGACTGGCGCCGTGGGGGTTTCCGCGGTGGTTGACGGACCGGGCGGCGCACCAGCAGTCGCCTTGGTCTTGCCACGCATCGAGGGCCGCGATGGGAGGGAAGCCCTTGGGTCCGCGGAGACCATGCCTGTATTGGTCCTGCGAGACGACGCCTTGGCGCGTGGGATCCCACGTGCTGGAGGAGTGCTTGGCGTCGATGATGGCCCCCGACCCGACGGAGAAGTAGTTGATTTGATGGCGGAGGTCGCTGTCCCAGTGCCGGTGGATGGTGCCGCGGGCCATGGCCTCGAGATTGACGTCGGCAAGGGCCTTGCGAATGAGCCCGTTGACGAGGGCGGTCGCGTCTGCTCGACTCATGCCGTGGGGGATGTCCTTGGTGGCAAGCTCGACGGATTGCTTGACGAGCTGTTCCAGCTGAGGCTGGAGATCCTTGAGCTCGGCGCGCATCTCGGATCGATGAGAGGCAAACTCGTTCCGCAGATGGCGTAGGAACTCGTCTCGGGTCACGACTTGGCCATTCTGATGCCCCGACTGCGCCAGCTGCTCCTTGACTATTTTCCTCAACCGGTCCTCAAACTCCTTCTGTGATCCTGCAGACTTGATCTGATCGACGGCTGAGCCTAGCACTTGTGCAATCTTGTCGTCATTCTCCTTGACCCACGTATCCCAGAAAGACGTCATTTTGCCGCTCATTTTGCTTTCAAACTTTTCCAGAGCAAAGTCGAGCGTGGACGAGAATACCGGGTCGGTGACCAGTCGTGAGGCAATGGCCCTCCACTGCCGCTCTGAAGATACCTCGTACTCTGTCCCAATCTTATCGAATGTCAAGAAAGCGCCGTCTCCCCGAAGCAAGTCCCGCAGGGCATGCCAGAACTCCTGCGAAACAACAGGTTTTCCATCTCTCAGTTCCATGTGCACAATGCTGGGCACGACCTTCTCCAATTTCTCCAGAGACGCATCGTGCATCTTGCCCGCTCGTTTCAACGAGAGGAACTCGTCTTCCATACGGTTCAAGAATTGTTCGACCCGGTCGCTCGCTGTATCGTCGTCATCCCACAAGTCGGTGAGATCTGCCCATCGTTCTCTCCTTGGCCAGCTAACGGTGGGCAGGGAGTCGTAAAACCTGTACCGCATGCCATCAAACGTCCGCCTCGTCATTTCAATGGCATTCGGCATCCAGTCTCCTTCCGCCGAGCTGGCTAGCTGGGTCGCGATTATGAATGCGAGTACAAAGGCAAGCAAACCAGCTATCATGTGCGGAAGAAATCCAAACACGGATGACAAGCTATCCCAAAGACCCGCGGGTATGATGTAATGAATGAGTCTTGTGATCCAGTTTAACACTGCTCCAATGAATAAACCAATTCCTCTCATGTAGGTTAGTGGATTCAAGTAACGCAGCAGACCGAGCGATCCACGCCGCGTCTCCTCTTCATGTGCTGACATGTCGTCTGCATCAACTTGTGCTTGACCGGTGAAGGGTACAGCCGATTTTAGCCAAAGCCAACGCTGCAGCCAACGTTGGCGTGATTCTTCTGACGCCTGTTGGCGCCGCTCCCGCGCCAACTCCGCCTCGGCCTCGTCGATGTCTCTTTGGATCACAGCTTCTCTCTCTATCTGATCAACTGGATACCGTCTGGCCATTGCGAAAGGACTACTGCTCGCCAAAAGCTTGGCATGCGCAAACAGACTGGAAAAGTTCGAAGTGGCCGTTGCTCTCGTCAGCCACCGGCCAGAGTCCGAGCTATCTTGCGACGTTTCCGCTTCTTCTGGTTCCCGTCTTTCCATCCTGCGTTCGTTTGCCCTCTGGTGTGTTTGCTGCTGCAGACTTGAGGCCTGACTTGGTCTCACACGACCCGCTGCTTGGCCAAAGGGTTCGTGATTACCGCCCGACTGTTGCGATATTGGAACAGGCTGCGGTGGATGCAAAGCCGGCAAAGGCCCACTCAATCGGGTTCTTTGAGACTCATTTCCAGAACGGGTATGCCGCCGTCTGGGAGCAGGAGTGTTGGTGTTGGTGAGATGTCGTAAAATATGTGGCCTGGCTGACTCGTCGTCGTCGCTTTCATGTTCATCTTGGCGCTCTTTTTCCTGTTCATCTTCAGTCGCATCCAAGTCTTGTTGATTTTCTTGTTCTTCCTCCTCCTCCTCGGCTTCCTTCTCATCCTCAATTCCCGTCCGTGGTATCAAATGTGGTTTCGGCGGCGAGAGCGGTTTAGGGGGGCGGCGAGGTGCAGTGCGTAGTGGAGATGGACCTATGCGACGGTTTTGTGCAGTTTGCCGCTCAAGATGGCCCTGGTCCTCACTGCCAAGGCCCGTTTGTTTTTGACGCGTAGATCGTTGCAGTGAATCAGTCACATAATGAGTGTTTAATGTTCGCACCTCGCTCAATGGCGAAGGCTGAGATGGCTGGACAGGAGCTCTAGGTGTCGAATCTATCGTTGCATCACCATAAAAATCACTTTCCATGCCGAAGCTACGCACATCATCGGCATCACTGCCTTCAGTAGCCTGGTTTCTCAATAATGGGAACAGCGGGCGAGCCATGCCGCCGGAGCCAGAAGGCCCTGAAAGATCTAAACGGAGTTAGCCCACTTCCAGTCCCGAGCTTGGAGAAGATGTCCTACACGAAGGTTGATGGCGGCCTTGTGACGGCCCACCAGCTGGTTCATCTGGTACAGGTGCAGAAAACTGACGCTGTCCTCTTTGATTTTGTACCCTCGGAATCTCTGGGATCTGCTCCCCCTCCTCTTCCTCCTCGGCTTCATGCCTCGTCAAGACACTTCTGACAGCATTGCTAATGTCTCGCACCTGAGTCCGTTGCAACCCATGGCCAGGTCGCGAGGGCATGGGCTCAACATCTGCACCGTAGGAATACTGTCTTCTCGAGCTTGGTGTTCCCTGGAGTGGCGGTAAGTTTGGTTTTTGGAATGTGGACATGTTGTTTTGGTTTGACGGCGAGTCGGGTTCTCGAGAAGAGAACCTGGCCTGCCGCCGCCCAGCAGCGCGTGGGGGCATCAGATAGCTTGATGAACGAGGTTGGTTGGATGGGCGGTTAGGAGTAAATTGGCGAGGGTGGAGGGGAACGTATTCCGAGAGAGTTCCAGCAGTCTCACCAAGATGATTAATATTGAGATGAAGGTGACACAGGTGAATCGGTGCTTTGTTGCAGGAAACCGACAAGACAACGAAGGCGACAAGGGCACCGACCACTGATATAGCAATAAAACGAGAAATCCCCTTGCAAAATTGCCAATCCAGTCCAGTGACCGCTTTGTCTGGCGCTTGTGAGAAGAAAGCGTCTTTGAGAAGCGGATTGTCGCAGTGGCGATTGTTAACAAAGGGCATGTTGATGTGAAATGTCCCCAACCCAGCTCATTGCGAGCTATGAGTATGAACTGTGAATAAGGCGATGCTGACAAATCTTCTCTGGTTGCAGAAACGATGCGAGGAGTGAGCATGCCCAGAAGTGAAGGGCGGCTTGTCAAGAGCAAATGAAACTGGTACAAGTTGTGGCTGACAATGTAAACGGCGGTTGAATTCAATGTGAACGTTTGTTTGTTGCAGTAAACGCGCCGGGTGAGTGAGAGGCTGAGCCATCGTGACGCGCGCCGAAGCTTTGCCGGCGCAAACGACGCGGCAAAGGCGCCGCGGTCACGTGCGGAGCAAATGGTGTGCTGTTGTACTCTCTTGGAGATACAGATAATAGACCGACGAAAAGTGTTTGCATCAACTTGTGCGCATTGTGCAGCGTCCAGCTACCCTGCTAGCCGCTTTCTTTTTCCTCTTCACATTTTCATCTTCTAGCTACGGACTACGGTCGGAGCCGTCTTGCTAGAATAATTTACATATGTACATACGGACTAGACCAGACCTGTGCGCTCATCTCATCCCCCCCCCCCGCTCTTTCACCCTCCTTGGCATCTCCCCAATCCCCACGTCCCGCTGCCCCTCCTCGACTTTATCTTTATCTGTACCCCACCAAAGTTTCATCGCCCAACAATTCATCACTTTCCAATCATCACTTGGTACAGTCAATCGATTCGCCAACATGACTGCTGGAACTGTTCTTGTCACCGGGTGAGTCACGCTCCAGGAATTTTGCTTGCATCGTTGAACAAACGCATTCCCTCATCCGACCCCCTCGCCGTCGTGATGTGATGGGAGCTATCGCGGGGTTGCTTCGACCCCTGACGGACACTGAATCCCCTCACGTCATGACCAGAAGCTAATCTCTGCCATTGTTTTACCCCCAAACAGTGGTACCGGCTACATTGGCTCTTTCACTACTTTGACTCTTCTCGAAAAGGGCTACGATGTCGTCATCGTCGACAGTTTGTACAACTCCTCCAAGGTCGCTGTCGACCGTATCGAAAAGATTTGTGGTCGCCGAGCCGACTTCTACCAGCTCGACATCACCGACGAGAAAGCCCTTGACGAGGTCTTTGCCAAGCACCCTGCAATTGATAGTGTCATTCACTTCGCAGCCCTGAAGGTATACCACCTTTTCCACGGCAACCCCCCCTGGCCACGCAGATGATGAATTGAGATAATGCGCTAACATGAGTGACAGGCTGTTGGTGAGTCCGGTGAGATTCCTCTTGAGTACTACCGCGTCAATGTCGGCGGCAGCATAGCTCTCCTCCGCTCCATGGAGCGAAACAACGTCAGCAACATTGTCTTCTCTTCGTCCGCCACCGTCTACGGCGATGCAACTCGATTCCCCAACATGATTCCCATCCCCGAGCACTGCCCCATCGGCCCCACCAACACCTACGGCCGCACCAAGGCCATGATTGAAGATGTCATCACTGACTGGGTCAATGCTCAGCGCAGCAACTTGAAGAAGGCTGGCAAGCCTTCTGAGCAGTGGAACGGGGCTCTTCTTCGATACTTCAACCCTTGCGGTGCCCACCCCAGCGGCATCATGGGCGAGGACCCGCAGGGTGTCCCCTACAACTTGTTGCCTCTACTGGGCAAGGTCGCTACGGGCGAGCGCGAGAAGCTTCTCGTTTTTGGCGACGGTATGTCTGGATGCTTCTCAACCCACCACATGGCTGACTGATTTCAGATTACAGATCTTCCGACGGCACCGCCATCCGCGACTACATCCACGTCCTCGACCTGGCTCGAGGCCACCTCGCCGCCCTCAACTACCTGCGCGAGAACAAGCCCGGCGTCAAGGCCTGGAACCTGGGCTCCGGCCGTGGCAGCACCGTCTTTGAGATGATCAAGGCTTTCAGCGCCGTTGTCGGACGGGACCTGAAGTATGAGGTTGTAGCCCGTCGACAGGGTGACGTCTTGGATCTCACCGCCAACCCAACTTTGGCCAACAAGGAGCTCAATTGGAAGACTGAACTCACCATGGAGAAGGCCTGCGAGGACCTGTGGCGATGGGTCAAGAACAACCCCCAAGGCTATCGACAGGAACCGCCGGCCGAGTTGCTTGCTGCTATCAAGACGCCATTTTCTTGAAGTTGGAAAACCCAATACCCTATTGTCTATAAAAGAACTAGGTTTTAATTATGAAAATGTTGGATGGGAGAATTTTCATGGTAGTTGGGCTTATTTAGACTGCGTTTTAGCTGGAAATCACGAGAACAAACGCGAATTGAACACGAAAAAAAGGTCCATACTTGATCATGCCAGGGATCTTCTACATTTTTGCTCTCCGGATTTCCTGCGCCGATCACTCACAGCTGAGGAGGAGCTTGCCCGTAGTTTTGCGGCTCTCAATGTCAACATGGGCGCGCGCAGCCTGTGAAAGCGGGTAGACGTCGTGAACAGCAATGTTGAGCTTGCCAGATGCGACAAGCTGGAACAGTTCACCGGCGTACTTCTCCAAGTCCTGTCTCTCAGCAATATACCCGTTCAACACAGGACGCATGAGCTTCACATTCTTGGCTCCCAGTCTAAGGATGTTCACGGGCGGCACAACGCCAGACTTGCAACCCCCCCGCCCGGCCCTCATTAGCAACAAGTTTGTTTGACGTGAATGGAAGAATAGTGAGACAAACATACCGCGTTCCCAAAGGACACAAGATGGCCCTTCGGGGCAATCATTTCCAAGTCGGCATCAAAGGTAGCCTTTCCGACACCATCGAAAATGGCGTCGATTCCATGACCCCCCGTAATCTCCTTGACGCGAGCCACGACGTCATCGCGCGAGCTGACGATGGTCCACTCGGCGCCGTTCTTCCTGGCGAGCTCGCACTTGTCCTCGGTGCTGGCGGTGCCGATGACGCTTGCGCCGACGATTCTCAGCATCTGCACCAGCAGGAGGCCGACGCCGCCCGCCGCGGCGTGCACGAGCGCCCACTGGCCGGGCTGGACGTCTGCCGCCTCGCGGACCAGCGTCCACGCCGTGAGACCCTGCAGGTACACGGCGGCGGCCTGCTCGGCGGTCATGTCGTCGGGGACGGGGACGACCTTGGAGGCATGCACGGCCGAGTACTGCGCGTAGGTGCCCGTGTCCATGTACACGACGCGGGTGCCGACGGGGACGCTGCCGTCCCGGGAGGCCACCACCGTGCCGGCGGCCTCGCGGCCCGGCGTGAGGGGCAGCTCGGCGGGGTACAGCCCCGTGCGGAAGTACGTGTCGATGAAGTTGACGCCCGTGAAGTCGTTCTTGACGAGGACTTGGGATGCCGAGGGCTCGGGAACGGGCACGTCCTTGAGCTGGAGCACTTCGGGACCGCCCGTCTGGGCGACCTGGATGGCCTTCATTGTCTGCGGGACGGGGGGCATGGTTGCGGGGGTCGATTTGGTATTGGGGGGAGGGATGGGCAAAATGGGGAGGCAGTGCAAGTTGTGAATGGGACGACTTCGAATTGTTGGAGGTGATGGCGGGGTAGCCGAGGGATTTGATTTGACGCGTTGGCAACCGAGTTCCCGGTCGGATGTATATATCCGCGATTGGCGGGCGGACCGGAGAAAGGTGTTCACTATTGGCATTGATGTTTATTATAGGTGGAGGGGCAGGGCAGTCGAAGGTTATTTGTGAGCTACGGAGTACATCTCTAGGCATATTATCTAAAGGTGCTGTGTGTTGCCTTCGTGGGCTCTTCTTTCCCTTTTTTCCCCTTTTTTAAAAAAAAGCAAACAGCCTACACCAGAAACTTCTGAATGGCAGCCACCACGTCGTCTGGTGCCTCTTCTGGGATGTAATGTCCGCTGTCCACGGCGTAGCCATCTACCGCAATGCCGGTTTCCGTGACTGCTTTCCATTCCCTCACAGCATCGAAACACTTCTCAATCACTCCCCTGCCGCCCCATAGGACCAGTAATGGCGATTTGATCAACCTGCCGTGCTTCAAATCATCCCTCTGCTCCTCCAAATCCACCGTGGCAGCCGCCCTGTAATCGTTGCACATGGCATGCACCGTATCCCAGTCCTCAAACAAGCCTGCGTACACGTCAAAGCACTCCTTGCCAAGTACGTCAATCAGATGGCCGCCATGCCCGCCCAGGTAGAGCTCGGCAAACTTGCGCGGCGTCGCGGTGATGAGCGTTTCCGGCAAAGGGGAAGGCTGAATCAGGAAGAACCAGTGGAAGTAGGCCGTGGCGAACTCCTGACTCGTCGCTTCGAACATGGACAGTGTAGGACATACATCTAGTAAGATTGCTTTTCTCACACGATCGGGATAGTCGACGAGCATCTTGTGGGCGATGCGTGCCCCGCGATCGTGCGCGCAGATGAAGAAGGAGTCGTGGCCGAGCTTTTCCATGACGGCCACCATGTCTTTGGCCATGGCGGACTTGGCGTACGCCTCGATGGAGGGTGGTTTGGATGACTCGCCATAACCGCGGATGTCGGGCACGATGAGCTTGTAATGCTTGCTGGCGAGGCGGGGGACCACGCGGTGCCATATGTGTCTTGTTTGGGGGAAGCCATGCACGAGGAGCAGGGGCGGGGGCGATGAGTCGGAGGGACGACTTTGAAGACCTTTGATGGTGACGGGTAGATCGTCCTGCGTGGTTATGGAGAATGGGGCGAAGTTGTCAAACATTTTCAACGCAAACATGAACAACCTTTCCGTGGAGGGAGGATGGGAGCTCGAGCTCGAGCACGGGCACAGGCACAGGCGACGAGGCGACAACTTTCAGCTTGGTGTGAGGGGACATCATGGCGTCATGTCGTGGGATTACCATGTTCAAAAAGAGAAGGGACTTGCTATACAAATTACTATAGGTGCCTAGCATCGGATGTCTAAACCGCTTCCCCAGCCACAGAGGGGGATGCCGCAAAACCAAGACAGTTGAGGAGCGACCGGGGCTGGTGCTGGGGCTGGTGTTGGGGCTGTGCTCAAAATGCCGCGACACACTGCCACACTGCGCACTTGCTCCAGAGAGGCTAGAACATGCATTGCATTGAGGCTGTCGTAACATGATGATGTGGACAAACTTTGGAGGCTTGTTTCCCAACTAGCGGAGCTGCCAAATAGGGACCCAATCAAGCTAGAAATGTAATATATACGGGTTACGGACTACGGATTACAGAGTCAACAATACTCAAGGTGGAGCTGGCAGCTGGCAGCCATTCCAGGGGTCGGGTCTGGACTCTGGACGTCGGCTGGCAGAAATAGCACAGAAATAGCACAGAAATAGCACCGGCTGGTCTCAACTTTCTCTCCTCAAGTGCCAGCGACGTTTTTTGCATTCCATTCATGTCTTCTTGCCCGGACGAGCCCATCTCCGACTTACTTACCCGAGCACAGACGGGCCCATCCAACGTCGACTTTCAATGCCGCCTTTGTTCCCAAAACACACATGCGAGATTGAAGCTGGCGACTCGTCTGTTCTGCATCTGGCCCTCTTTCGAATGGCTCTCCCGAGTCTCCTCCTATCTCGACTAAGCATCGGATCAAATCGCCACCAGCCATATATCCTCGACCGATGCCGCCCCTATACCCGAGATGCCGTTCTTAACGCCAACGGACCACCAGCGGCGCATCATCCAGCTGTCGCAAGAATGGCAGGTTGATTTGCCCCCGGCCCCGGCACCGCTCACGCGGCCTCACAATCCACCCTCTTTTTGGAGCCAGCAGGACGACCAAACTGCCGAGGACCTTATGCAACGCCGAGCCGCCGAGCTCTCCCAAAACAGACAAAGAAGCAGCCTCAGCAAAGCCTTCTCATCCAACAATTTGAAAAGGGGCAAAAACTGGGACCCCCGTGAGATTCTTGAAGTTTTAACCTCATGGATAGCTAAGGCAGGAACACCCGGCGTTGCAGAGGCTCTGATCTCCAAGCTGGCCGCCGGAGGGGTCGACTTCAGTGGTAGCCAGATGAAACAAAAGAGTGGCACCCTCAGTCGGAGAAAAAGCGTCGACACATTCGTTGATCGATCTAAATATCTGAAATTGGCTGTCGAGGGCAACCAGTATGACATGCTGCAGATTTTGCTTCCACATGCCGACCCCAACTCCATCGACCAGGCTCTTGCTCCCGCCATTCGTACTGGCAATGTGCGTGTTGCGGAACTCTTATTGCGGTACGGCGCATGCGCATCGCAAACACCAGAAGGACAGGACGCCTTTCGCCAGGCTTGTGTCGATCAAAGTCGATCCCATCTCGTTGGATTGCTCCTCTCGTCAGAAACTCAAGCATTACCAGCGTGGACATCGGCATGTATGAGCGATGCTACGAGGGCGGCATGTTTGGAGACGGTCCTCCACCTGAGCCGATCGACCGCAGACGGGAACCACAACCATGCCGAGGCTTTAAAGGCGGCAATTGCGCTAGGACGACAAGATATTGCTTTGGCAATTATTATGGGAAACAAGCCACCACAAGGTTTAAACATCAATGAATCTTTCCAACTTGTGCAACAAAATCCGTCCATCAATCCCTCCACTAAACTTGCCATGGCTGAACTCCTACTCTGTGCTGGAGCTCATGGTGATGTAGTTTCATCGGCTCTAGAGAGCGCTTGCGAGACCCAGTTCTACGACATGGCAATCTTGTTGTCAAGATATGGTGCCTCTATCGAGTACAAGGATGCGAAAGCTTTGAAGACAGCGATTGCCAGCGGCGATTTAAACCTAGTTAGCTCCCTTCTCGTTGACTCGGCTAGACTGAGTCCTGCTCTGGCTTCTAGTTGTGTGCCTCTAGTTGCCAAGCAACCATGGGAGCAGGCAGCCACTAGCCAGGCAACCGGCCGACGGCAGCCAGCATCCGGGAAAACTCGTGCCATGGTCCTCGGTCTACTGTTGAGAAAAGGGGCAAATGGCGTTGCACTACATGCCGCGCTGCGTGACGCGCTCAGCGAGGAGGATGCTTCCCAACGAAACGGTGCCTTGATCAATATGCTCCTAGAGCACGATGCAGACATTAACTACGACCAAGGGTCAGGACTTGCTGGTGTCATCAAGCAAAAGGACGTGAAGCTTCTAGAATCACTTTTAAAAAATGCCTCGCCACAGACTGCTGCCGCTCGCATTCCGGATGCAATGGATGTTTCGGATCATAGGGAGCGATTCGAGATGGTCTCTATGCTGATTGATGCTGGTGCGGTAATTGGGACACAGGAAATTGCCAAAGCATTATCACAAACTCTGACTGAGCGACCCGTGGACATGTCGCTGTTGAGATTACTTTTGCAAAAGGGAGGCGCCGACGTCAATCTGATGGAGGGGTCGATCATCAAAAAGTCGGTATCAAATTCTGATCCAAAGGTTCTCGACATGGTATTCGGCCACGGTAAACCCTCAGCATCGTCAGTCACTTGCGCGTTCAATGAAATGGTCTCGCTGCCATCTACTGATAGCAAAGCATGGAAGTTGCGTACCATTCTCTCGAGATGCACCCAGAAAGAAGACCTGGATTGGGTATTAGCTCGCGAAGTGCAATCGGTGCTGGAAACGGGCAACGACAAAGCATCGCTGTCACCGCTCAAGATTCTGTTGGACGGCGGCGCGAACCCAAATGCCTACAAAGCGGCAGCTTTATGTCATGCTGTCATCGGGGCCAACTCAAAAGTGACGGAACTGCTTTTCGAAGCAAAGGTCCGCCCAACTTCTGCTTCGCTTGGAGCTGCTTTACCCCACGTTCTGCGAATTGCCGACTCTATGGAGAGACTCACGCTTACAAAGAAACTTGTTGAGGCTGGAGCTCATTCCCTCGAAGCCAACCGTGCATTGGTGCATGCAATCACAACTTTTCCCAAAGATGTATCGTTGCAGGGTGTTCTAGCCATGGCAGCGGACACCTCGGACGGAGAGGCCTTGTCTCTATCAGTGTCGAAGGAGTCGCCAGAGACAATGGATCTGCTTCTTGTCAAGTCGAAGTCATCAGTGGAGACAAGGGGCGCCCTGCTAGGCAGAGCAATGGGAGTCAGGAACCGCGCGGCAAGGCACCGCATGTGCGGAAGCTTTCTTAAACTCGGAGTATCCAAAGAGTCTGCTTCAAGTGCGTTACTTGTGGCTGCGCGCGATGGCGATGTCGAACTCGGAGACCTGCTCATAGCCCATGGCGCCAGCATCGCCACGAATGACGGCCAGGCTATTGTTGAGGCCTGCCGTGGAGGCTCTGCAGAAGTCCTAGCCATTTTGTTGAAGCAAGATGGCAATGTCAAGAAGAGCACCTTGGAATCTGGCTTCCAGGCAGCCACAGAAGTGCGAGATTTAAGTAAGCGAGCACTTGTTTTCAAATGCTTGCTCCAGAAGGGCGTGAAAGGCGACTTGGTGGACGCACAATTGCAATCGGCGGCGCGCTACGGCGAGGATGGCCAAGCCGTTCTGCGAGTCTTGCTTGCAGCTGGTGCTGATCCCAATTTCAACAATGGCGAGTGTGTGATAGCTGCGACGAGGAGCGCCTTCATTGGTAACCTTGAGTTGTTGCTTGGTTTGTGGCATGAGGGCGGTATCCAGGTAAGAAAACTTAGGTGGCAGCCATGACCTTTGTGACTTAATGCTAACAATGTTGCGCAGAAGAGGGTGGCTCAGCCTACTTTGGCCAGATCCCTCAAAGCTTGTTGGAATCTGAGTCGGGATAATCGGTTTAAAGTCATAAGTGGCCTCATTCGAGCTGGTCTACAAGTGACGGAAGACTTGCACAGAACGCTAAACGAAGCCGTAAATGAGGATGACCCGGAGGAACGTCTTGTCCGATTATTGCTTGATCATGGTGCTTCACCATCTGCTAATGGATGCAAGACGCTCGTGGATGCGGTCAACAACTCTGCTTCATCATCGTTGGCACTTCTTCTGGAGAGGAACCTGCCCCAGGAGGATGTAAATCGGGCTTTCAAGAATGCCTTTACTGCTGATACCTTCAATAAGTGGTTCACCGAGTCCGGCTTCAAGACAGCTACCGTGCTTTTGGAAAAAGGCGCCCACGGGGACTCACTTGGCGATGCATTGATCCTCGCAATGAAACGTTGTACTCCAGAGACTAAAGACCTCGCAGGTCGATTTGTTGCACTGCTCGTGTCTCATGGGGCAGACGTGAACTATAACAGTGGTGAGCCGTTGCAACAGGCCGCATCCAAGGCGAATATTCCATGGACCAAGCAGCTCCTTGAAGGCAGACCGACCATTCAAACTCTGTCATTAGCCTTTCAATGTATCTTTGATACCGCAATTTCTCAAGACGAGGTTCTCGGTTTGTTCAAATTGTTCGCGGAGTACAGGGACGGTGATGTTCGAATTGACATCCTGAGCAACCAACAGGAATCTGATCCGGTACTTGTGCGAGCAATCTCCCAGTATCCTAGATCGGTAGCCATCCTGGAAACCTTGCTAGATGCCGGTCTATACTACGACCAAGCTGCCACGTACAAGATTCATTCTGACATCGATGATGCAGAAGACATGAACCTCCTTCTGTGGGCTGTGGCGCAGCCGCAAAAGCGAGTCAGCAATGCTGTCATCGAGTTGTTACTCACACGAGGAGGTAAGTGTGATGGTATACAGGAAAAGAGAATGTTACAATGAAGCACTGCGACTAACTGTGACAATAGCCAAGGTGAATGCTGAGTCAAATTTGTCCCATACAACACCACTTATGCTCGCCATTCAAACCCGACGACCAGACCTCGTAAAACTATTGCTACTTCAAGGTGCCGAAGTCGATATGCAAGATTATCTTGGACGGACACCACTTTCCATGGCAACTGACATTGGTGGTGACACTTCAGTGCAGATGACGTCGCTCTTGTTGGCCGCCGATCCATCGCGGGACGATGGTTCTCTTCACAATGCTGCTCGCGACTTGAATCTAGCCGTGGTCAAGATTCTAGTCCAGTCCGGCCACGACCCCGACTTCCCTAGTCCATTACACGAAGGGCGAAGTGCCCTGGCGGAGCTTTGTCTCCACGGGTCCGACAATGCTGAGATGGGGCCTGACCGAGAACGCACCATGCAGAAGGTCATGACATTCCTCATAGACTCGCAGTCTGATCTTTCGATAAAACTGAACGACAAGTCACTGCTTCAACTATGCTTTGAAGCCGCAGAACCTATCGCCACGACGAGAAGTTTCCTCAAGAGCGGAATGTGGAAGCACATTAACAAGCCTTTCAACTACCATATTGCCAATGGATACACCTACTCACCCACAATGTATATCAAAAAGCTCCCACCTCAAAATGACATCTCCGCCTCCCTTCTGCAAATTCTACGGTCCAACCGTGCCAACGATGTATACTTCGCTCTGTCTGGGGCCCAACCTGACGATGCTGTTGGCCTACCCGAAGACATGGCCGTGCAAGAGAGGGCGCGTAAAGCACGTCTTGGGCGACTTGCGGAAGAAACGCAAGACTTTGCCATCGCGATGGCGCGCAAACGCGAAATGGCCGCCGTGGAAGAACAAATCATTGCCCAGAAGGCCGAAATGGAAGACATGCGCCGACGTAAGCTCCACAATGAAGACGTCGCCGCCGTACGGTCCCGCGGCCAACTCGAAGAGTCGCTGGCGAGCGCCGCTCATGCGCGAAGAATGCAAGAACAACACGCACTGGCCGATTCCTCCATCGGCAGAACCCGTGCGTTGGCAGCGGCGGAACTAGAAGCGGAGGAGGCGCGACGAAGAAAAACGCTCGAGTGGGAAGCCAAGCTGAATGCCGAAAAGATGGAAAACGCAAGAGCTCTAAGTTCTGTCCGGATCAGCGAGAGGCAGGAAGTAGAAAGGTTGGACAAGGATGCCGAAGCCAGGATCAAGGGGAGGATGGAAGCACAGAGGAAGCTGCTTGAAAGTCAAGAGAAGCTGGCGAAGAGGTTGGCTGATGGCGCAAACGGGGCAGTGGGGGTGAGTGATGCAAGGAGACAGATCGGCTATGTCACTGAATTCTGAGGAGCGCAACCAACTGTTTTGAGATGTTGAATTCTGGGGATGGGTCCTCCTCGATGCCAACCAAATCTAGGCACTATAGAACGTGTGTATGTACGATTGAGATTGGACACATCTACGAGCCTAATGAGTAACGATGAACTTTCCAACCATCTTCCCTACCCATCCCCCATCCCAATGGTGTGTGCATACAATATCTCATTTTGAAAGTCGAGCCAAACGGAAAACCGACCTCGTCCAGAGATGACAACAAAAGAAACCTAATAACAAGCAACTAACCGGCCCAAATATACAATTCATAAATCATCAACGACGCACCCCAAAAACTACCCTACCCCTTGCTCGTCATCTTTATAGAATCCGCACCAGTCTCCACAACGCGATACTTATCCGCATCACCAAGACCGCTAGCCGCTCTGTCATACGCCTCGTCGGATCTATCGCACAGAGCGTCCAGATCCGCATCGCTGAGGATCTCCGCACCCCCCGACGTCTGATACACCATTCCGTCCTTGAGAAGTAGTGCGCGAAGTGTCTCAGCATCCAAATGCTCCTTCGTGTCCAGCTTCTGACCCATGGTCTTGAACCCGCCCTTTTTGATAACCAGCTTCTCCAATCGACGCTTCGCATCCGCGGACATGAGAAGGGATTCCTCGACAGTGTCCTTGGTGGCGAGGCGGTAGACGATGACGGGACGCGTCTGGCCGATGCGGTGGCACCGGTCTTGCGCCTGCAGATCCTGCTGGGGGTTGAAGTCGGAGTCGAAGAGGATGACTGTGTCTGCGGACGCGAGGTTGATGCCCTGTCCGCCTGCGCGGGTGGACAGCAGGAAGAGGTTGTAGTGGGGGTCGGTGTTAAAGTCGTGGATCTGCTGGCGGCGCTCGTCTTGGGGCACGGAGCCGTCGATGCGGCAGACGGGCCAGGCGCGGAGCTCGCGGGCGTAGTCTTCTAGGATGTCGAGCTGGGTTTTGAACTGCGAGAAGAGGAGGACCTTGTGGCCGTTTTGGAAGAGCGCGGTGAGGAGTCGGTCGAGAAGGAGCATCTTGCCCGAGGACGTGATGATTGATTCGTCGACGGGTATGTCGGTTGATGTGGCCCAGGGGTTGTAGAAGTTGTGGGGGCTGTTGCAGACGAGACGGAGTTGGGCCAGGGGGTTGCCGAGTTTCTTTTGTGAAAGTTGTTTTTCTGCATGGGGGGGTTTGGTTAATGGTTGAGTTGAGGGCGTAATTTTGAAGAGGCAGGGGGGGTTGGAGAAGAGGAAGAATAAGAATGAAGGGACGTACTGGCGAGCTCGAGAGTCTCTGCTCGTTCGATCTCTTCGGGGGACCGAAGCTCGTCTATTTCGTCTTGCTCATCTTGCCCGTCTTCGCTGGCAAGCTCATCGGCTAGTTTGGCCTCGAAAGCGTCATCGGATAACCCTTCTTCGTCTGAATTTGCTTCAGTGTAAGTTTTACCTTTGCGTGGTCTTCCCCGCGTGCTTGCCGGGGTGGATGTGCGACTGGACCGCGCGCTCTTGGGCTCGGATTTGACCGAGGTGGGAGGACTTTTGCGTTTGGTGGTTGGCTTGGATGGTGTTTCGAAAGACTTTGGCGAATCGCCCCTGTTTGCTTTGCTGGCTGACCTCTTGCCCATCATCATGGTGAATGCATTGGGAGCTGCTGCCGCAAGCATGTTTTCTGTCTTTTCGCCCCGGGGACTCTGTCGCACGGGAAGTGAAAAGGCGGCTTTGTGTAAGCTTGAAGCATTTTTGCTGGATTTTGCTGCGCGACTGCTGGATCTTGATGACTGGCGGGTTGATCTACCAGAGGGCATGGCGCTGTTGATCTGATCGGTCACCTTTTGTTCGAGGTAGGCTCTCGTGTCAACCTCTTTGTTGGTGAAGACGTTGTACAAGTCGGTCTGCTCTTTGGTCATGGGCGCAAACAACACATATTCGCGTTTCTTGGGTAAATACGCAGCGACGTCCTGCTTGACGCGGCGCAGGAGAAGCGGCTGTAGAATAAGGTGAATCTTTTTCACGAGGTCCTGCTTCATCTGATCCGCAATGAACTCCTCTGTGCTCTGTTCATCTTGGAGGTCGGAAAAGTCGAACCAAGACTCGAACGCCTCCCAGTCAGTGAAGATGTTGGGGAGGAGGAAGTGCAGCAATGACCAGAGCTCCTTCAGATTGTTTTGTAGAGGTGTTCCGGTGATGAGTAACCTGGTAGCGGACGAGAATTGCCGCAGTTGCTGGAAAAGCTTTGCGTCGGCGTTCTTCATTCGGTGGCCTTCGTCCTATACGACGATCGTTTAGCAGCCATGCCGGAAAAGAGTCGGCATAAAGGGTTGAGAACGTACTATTATGATAAACTCCCATTGGATCCGAGACAGGTTGTGCTGATCCCTCAGCACCATCTCGTACGACGTGCAAACGACCGGAAACTTGGCACTGGGCCTCCCCCCTGTTAGGTTTCGCATCATCTTTGTTTTGAAAATTTCCTCTCGCTGTGCCTGATTTCCGTGATACATGACAACGGGGATAGACGGCGTCCATTTGTGAAACTCATCCATCCAGTTGGAGAGGGTGCTCAAAGGCGCAACAATCAGATGCGGTCCCAGGTAGTTTTCTTGCTCTCGCAACAGAGCGATGAGACCAATAGTCTGGACAGTTTTACCTGTGCTTGGGTTAGCCAACTGCCCATAACTTGACGGAAAGTCGAGAGAGACAAGTGGGAGAATATTCTGACTGTCGGGACGCACCTAAACCCATCTCGTCGGCAAGGATACCACTCATGCCCTGGGAGCAAATCTCAAACATCCAGGTCAATCCCTCCAGCTGGTAGTCCCTCATGGTGCCATTAATCATGCACTTGGGTTGCTTGGCCATTTCCAAATTGTGCTCACCAAGTGTCTTGCCGTCAAGACTGCTGCCCACACGGCCAAGCACTTGCGTCTTCTTGGTGAGAATATCACTAAAAGCAGCGCTCTTCATCAGGAGTTCGTCCAGCTCTTTCGCCTTGGCTTCTCGCTCGGTCTTTGTTTCGGCCTTCTTCTTTTTCTTGCGCTTCTGAGTGGCAGTGAGTTTGTGATGCTCAACAGCCCTTCTGTTCTCATCTCGAGCCTCTCGCTCTTCTTCCAGGAGGCTGTTTTCAGTGAATTGGCCCGCCGCATCGGATTTTGGTGATGCCACAGGGGGTGGCGAACTAGGAGCGCTTGTCATGGCAGGCTGTTCCGACAGGACGGATTCTGCATCTGACGAGGACGATATGTCCATGACAGGGTGCCAATGGCAGAGGTCAGAGGCCCCAGTTCTGAGATGGTGTGTTTTTCGGTTCCTCAACGCAGTTCTTGAGGGCAATTGCGCTGCGTGTTGGCGAGGGTCCCTGGCAAACGTGAAATCTAAAGACGGCACTTCTCGCGTGGCCAATTCAAGACTCAAGAGCCAGTGAAAATTCTATAGTCTATGGGTGCGCTGAGCGTCCGGAAAAATGTGAAATAGCATTGAAAACCCGCAATTGAATCAGCGTTTAGCCGCGCCCAGGGGAAAAGCAGAGTGAGAGCGCACTGAAGTGGAGGTGATTGTCGGTTCTGTGAACAATGAATGACGGCTCGCCATTCCATCGCGCAGCCAAATATCATGACGCACCGAGACGCGACTCGAATGCGTAGTCACGTGATTCCCTGACCGACGCGTTAATTGTAATTGACAGCAGCCGAGACATGACTAAGCAAAGCTGCCCCTCCATCGACAACGGAATCACAGCGCTCTGCTTGCTGACCAACAGGGCACATAGTAAATCTCGGCTCCAACAAAGTTGATCTTGTATCTAGGGTGGAGCCTTATAACTAGCAGAATAGTATATACCTTATATATATAATATATATGCTATTATAAAGTATAAATTATTAGATATATAAATTTTTTTTATATATACTTTATATATACTATTATAAAGTATAATTATTAGCTAATTAATTTTTTTTAGTTATATATACTTACCCTATATATACTATATACTTACTACTAGAAGCTTTTTTCTTTTTTTTTTCCTTATTTATTATTACTCCTACCTTAGTATACTTAGTATTTAATCCTATAATTTTCTTACTTTATATATAGTTATTATATTTATTTAATATCTTAATTTACTAATTACTTTATATAGTTTTTATAAAAAAATATATTTCTTATATCTCTTTTAATAGTAAGTAATATCTAGCTTTTTTATATATATATAGTATATACTAATTATATTTATAGATAATTATAATACCTTATAATTACTAAGTACTAAAAGAAAAAGGTAATAAATATATAAGTCTTATTTAATTATCCTATACTAATTATATATAAGCCTTTTATTTAGTATTAAGATTATAAATACTAAAATAAATATAATAAATATATATAAAAATAATATTATAGGTTATATTTATAGTATATATTCTATATATAGTATATAAATATAATAACTTATAAAGAGTAAGTAAATAAGTAAATTTATATAAAAGATCTCTTAAAAGGTAAGTTATTATATATAGAATATATATTATATATTTACTAATATAATATAGTTCTTATAGCTATATATAAGCTTATTAGTTATAAGTAAAATATTTTAGCTATATATATAATAATACTAATATTTTATTAATAACTAGGTTTAACCTATTAAAATTTAGTACTACTATATATATTCCCTTTTATTATATATATATATATTATATTAATAATATATAGGTATAGTATTAAGAAAGTAAATAGCTACCTTTATAGCTATATTATTACTAAAGGTAATTCTAGTTAGGCATATTATATATTATATATATATATAAAGTATATTCTTACTCTTTTAGATATACTAATATTTAGAGAAGAAATATAGTATTAAAAATATATATAATTTTAATATATATAGTAATTATAAAATATATACTAATAATTTATAGTAAATACTAATTCCTAATCCTAAGTAAATAAGGATAAGATTTTTACTAGTTACTAGTATATATATATAGAATATATATATAGCTAGTGCTAATTTAATATTAGTAAGTTAATCTATATAATCCTTTACTAGAAATAGTATAATATACTATTTATTAAAAAGCCCTTTAAGTAAGTATATATTAACCTTATATACTATATATATATTAATCTAAGATTTAGTATATTAGGTTCTAGGGATCTTATATATATTATTATAGAATATTTTAATTATAAGGTATATATTATATACTATTTATTAGATATATTTAGTATATATATAAACTAATATTATAGTATTACTAATAATACTTTTACTAAGTGCTAAGGGTACTAATTTTATTAGTTAGTATATATTATAACCTTTTTTATATATTAAAGAAGTATTAACTATTTATAGGTTAAGTAT
>JFGX01000238.1:0-42335 GCA_000729855.1 Epichloe aotearoae | reverse complement strand
ATCTTTAATATAAATTTATAGAAAAAGACCTTATTTAAGATATTCTCCTTTATATATTTTACTTTATTAAGCTATGCTATTATATCCTACACTTAAATACTAAATTCCTTTTATATAGTAGTAAATACTATTAATATATTATTAAATATAGTAGTTTATTTACCTATATTAAGATATTATCTATACTATACTATTATATCTCCTTAGAATAGTGTCTAAATCTTTTTCTAAATAATATCTTACTAGCTAGGATTAGTATAATATAGGTAATCTTTAACTACTTAGATCTATAATTTAATATTATAGAAAATAGTCTACTTCCTATTATATATAATAAGGTTATTACTAGCTTTTTCTAGTTTATTATAAGGCTTAAAGTATCTAATATCTATAATCTTCTATATTAAATCTATATTTTATTTTACTATCTTTACTTACTAACTATACTAATCCTAATCTAGCACTAGATCTATTCTTCCTTAGTAGCTAAGGTTAGTATACTATCCTTAGTCTAGGTAATATAATGCTTAATATTATACCTAGTAAGGATTTAGCTACTACTATATAAATCCTTACTAGTATTATAGTAATATAGGTTATACTACTTATCCTAGGTAGGTATCTAAGTAGCTCTTATATTATCCCTAGTTACTTAGTAGATATACTATCCTCTATATAGTATTTTACGCTATTAGTATTAAACTTACTAAGGTACTAGTACCTTATAAGTTTCTAAGTTTAGTTACTAATCTAAATACTAGCTAGTCTATTCTAGTTACTACTTTATCTATTATAGCTTACTATATAGCCTATTACTATTCTAATACTCCCTATAATAACCTTATAGTATTATATTTAGTAGGCCTAGTTTAAAATTCCTTTAATTCTAGCATATTTCCTAAGGGTCCTAGTTATAGGTCTTCTAAATTTAACTCTATTAATTAGTTAGGGGGTTTAGTATATTAAGTAGTAGTGTTATTTTTAAGGTAGTTTATAATCCCCTTTTCTTTATTATTTTTATCCTTCTCTATATCTTTCTTAGTCTTAGTAATTATAATACTATTTATAGGACTAGTAATACCCTTTACTTATTACTCTAAGGCCTTACTACCCTTTAATCTAGTAGATTTATTAAGAAATCCTTTAGATTTAGCTTTACTAATATAGATTTTAACTTAATTCTAAGTAAGATATATAGCTTATAAATCTACTAGGTTTTAGTAAATAAGTAATTCTTAATCTCTTAGCTATTCCCTTTTCTTAAGAATTCTATTATTAAATTTATATTTTATAAGGTTATTTAAATCTTCTTATTTACTAGTTCTAAAAGTTTCTATTTTTAATATCTAAAATCTAGGTTTATACTATTAAATATCTAAAATTAATAAATAAGGTATAGTTTATTTTTAGTAACTAGAAAAGCAAATTTATATTATAAATAGTTAGTTTTAGATATAGGGTTTCTATATCTAGGTTACTAAAGGTATATAATAAAAGAATCTCTAATTACTACCACTTATTATATGCTAGCTTTGCATAATATAGGGTTAAATCTGTTAAAGGGGCTAATGGATTTAACTAGTTATAAGTTATACTAATTTTACTTATAAAAGCTACTATTAGGTATAATATATAATATTAGAAGTAAGTTAATTCTTCTAACTAGAGTGCCAAATCCGGCCCTATAAACGTCCCTTGTGACTAAGCTTATTCTGCCACGTAACACTATACCTTTATTATAGACACTAAGACTATTTACTTAAAGGAGTGTAGTTATATATACTATCTATATACTAGGTGTATAGACTTTAAGAAGAGCTCTCTATCTAAGCCTAAACTCCTATAGATTAACTACTATTTTCCCTATAAGATATTTACTATTATTAAGGGGAAACACTTAAAGCACTATCTCTAGTATATAAAGCGTAGTAATATATATAATATAGTAAGTACACTACTTTTCCTAAGTCTTTTAGTTCCTTATTACTAATATTTCCCTAGGTAATACCTATAATAAAGGGTAATTTCCTTAATCTCTTAGCTATCCTAGATTAAGTCTAAGGACTAATAGATACTCTTAGTAGTAAGGTTAAGAAGGACCTTAAAGACTATATATTTTTAGAAGTAACTTACTTCTACTTTACTAAGTATTATTTAAACCTAATCCTAGGTTTTAACCACGCTAATATAGCTTACTATATTACGTTTAGGCTAACTAGGGCCGCTAAGGTCCACTAGGTCTATCTCTTCCTTACATATTTGCTAGCTTTTTACTTATATTTTAGGGTAGGCTACGTTAGTTTTATATAACTAATATATTATATCTTAATAGTAACTTCTAGTTATAATATTCCTAGGGCCTATCCTAGGGATAGTAAGTACTTTATTCTATTTTACTACCTATTTACTAATATTTCTATAGCTAAATTACTATAATCTTATTACTACCTAGAAGGCAAAGATAACTTTACGCTTACAGTCCTATAACCTAGGGTTTATGCCCTAGGGCATAGTAAAGCACTGCTTTTTCCTAGTAATATAAGAGGTAATTATAGGGGATAAGAATAAGGCTAAGTATCTTATTTATAAGGGTATGGTTTTAATATATATAGGGGCTACTATAGAGGGGTTTCCCTTATCCCTCCCTTCCTTATAAGGATAATTTCTTTTATAATTTAGTAAGTAATCTAAGATTATTTTAATTAGAGTGTAATAGTAGCTAATAAGGCTAGGCCTTTTTTATAGTAGCTTTATACCTTATTACCTATAACTTACTTATATCTTACTACACTTCCTACTTATTTTACTTTAATAAAAGGCCTAAATTATATATTAGGCGCCTTCTATATCTTTTACTAGGACCTATTAGTTATATTTACTAGGCTAGCCCTTCTATTTTACTAGGTATTTATTACCTTTATATATCTTCCTATAGTCCTTAACTTCTTTAACTTTAAACTTATTATCTTTATCTTTAAGGTCTAGTATTAGTATTTCCTTATCTATAGCGTTTTCCTAGTAATTCTATAGCTCTAATAGGCTAATATAGAATATATTATATAGCTAGTTATATTTATTAGGTAGTGCTAGTTAGTATACTTATTTGCCTACTACATTAAGTATTTAAAATAGCCTAATAAATCTAGGGATTAGCTTCTATTTTACCTCTTTAAGCCTAATATTCTTTGCTAATAGGAGTACTAAATCCCCTCTTTTTAGGGTTAGTAGCTAGTGCTATTAATTATAGTATTTTACCTATATTTTAGTAGCCCTTACCTAGTTATATTCTATTTTCTCCCTAACTTTATATAATTTCTAGATATACACGTAAGCTTCTAATACCTTCCCCCCCTTAGTTTTACCCTTAAAAGCTAGGTAAAACTTAGGCAAATAGCCTATAAGGGTATAGTTTAGGGAGTAGCCTATAGTCCTATTTATAGTATTATTATATATAAATTAAGCTATTAGGAGTAGCTTTAGCTATATCTATTAGTTCTTCTTAATAAAGTAATAGAGGTAGTGCTCTAGTACCTAATTTATTCTCTTTATTTACCTATTAGTTTAGGGGTAAAATACTATTAAAAGCCTTTACTTTATATATAATAGGTAGTATATATCTAACTAAAATTAGCTTATAAATACTAACTCTCTATTAGATATAATACCCTCTAGTGCTCTAAATTAGAGCTTAATTTCCTTATAAAATAATTTTACTAATTTAGCTATATTAATTATAGTAGCTATAGGGAGGAAAATAGAGTACTTAGTAAATTAGTCTATAATTACTAGAATTATATTAGTCTCTTAGTTACTAAGCTATATAGGTAGTAGCCCTATAATAAAATCTATTAAGATTTCCACCTATAGTTACCTTAGTATTAGTAGCAATTTAAGGGTCCTATATAGGTAATACCTCCTAGCTACTACCTACTAGTATACCCTATAACTAGATATATAGTCTAAAATAGCTTTACTTATTACTAGCTACTAAAAGTAATACTTTAATAGCTTAAGAGTGTGCTTAGTCCTAAAGTAACCCACTAGTAGATTATTATAGTGTAGCTATAGGAGCTTCTATTGTAAGATAGGCTCCTATAGAATAACTACCTAGGCTTTATATATTAAGAGACCCCTTATATTATATAACTATAGACTAGCTTTTCCCCTCCCTTTTACTAGAGAGTTAACCTTACCTCCTTACCTTTATAGATCTAAATCTTAGTCCTATATCTTCTATAGTAGTTATGCTAATAGTTTATTTAGCCTAGATTAGTAGGGATTTAGTAACTTAATAGCCCCCTAGATCTCTTATGCTATACTAATATCTTAGATATACGCTACCTTCTCCTTAAAATTACCCTTATTTAGCTAACCTTTTACTAGATCTATAGTAGCTAACTAGCCTTTTACCTAGGCTACTCTTACCTCTATAGGTTCTAAGACTAGCACTATACTATAACTTCTTTAATATATTAGTATCTTTTCTTTTACTACTCTAGTAGCTATTATTTTCTTCTAAAGCTCTAGTAAAAGTGCCCTATTTAATATAGGTTTACCTTTATAATTAGACCTTCTTAATAGTATATTTATAGGGTTACTTTTCCTTAGTCTATATTTAATTATAAAGTAGAAAGAGTAGAGGAATATATACTAATATACTTACCTTCTATTTAACTTCTACTACCTTATAAAGGTCTATAGGTTATAGTAATCTAAAAGAACCTTTACTAGTATCTCTATACCTTTAATATAGTATTACTAGTATTTAAATAACTTTACTATAGTAAGTAACTCTTAATTAGCTATACTATAGTTATATTTAGTGTTTATAAACTTCCTTAACTAAAAGGCTACTAAATACTAATAACCCTTATTATCCTACTAAGATAGGATTCTTACTATTATAAAAATAGAGATATTTATCTTAATACGCACTAGTTAACTTAGGTTATAATATTAGAGGAGAGGCGCTTACTAAAAGGTATCTTTTAGCTAGCTAAACACTAGCTACTTCTTTACTCTAAATATAAACCTCCTAGTCTAGATACTATTTTAACTACCTTTTATTAATATATAAAGGGGTACTACTATTCTAGAGTATCTATAGATAAACTATTAGTAAAAGTTATAGAATCTAAGAAAAGACTATATATCTTTAAAGCTTATAGGCTCCTTCTATTCCTAGATTATATTAACTTTATATATATTTATTAATATCCTATTAACTAATAGGATAAACCCTAGGAATTTTACTAACTTCTAGTAAAAGGAATACTTAGAAGGTTTTATATATAGCTTTACTAACCTTATACACTCTAAAACCTCCTTAATATATATAGTATATTTCTCCTATATTTTAGAGAAGATAAGGATATTATCTAGATATACTATATAAATAGTATTAACTAGCCTATAAAGCGCTTTATAGATATAGCTTTAGAAAGTAGCTAGGGTATTAGTTAACCTAAAGGGTATTATAAGGTATTTATAGTATCTATAGCGTGTATAAAAGGCTATTTTCTATTTATTACCCTCCTTAATATAGATTTAGTAGTATATATCCTTAATATTAATTTTTAAGAAAAAACAAGCCCCTTAGTATTAGTTAAGGATCTCTAAAATTAGGGGAAGAGTATAGTAATTCTTTTATATTACCTTATTAAGTCCTTAGTAATTTATATATAGCTAGAGTATCCTATCCTTCTTTAGTATAAATAGGATAGGCATGCCTATAGGGCTCTTAGAGGGTCTTATCTAGCCTTTCTTTAGGTTATTGTTAATATATTCCTAGAGCTCTTTTAGTTTACTCTAGGAAAAAGGGTAGATTAGTCTATATAGGGGTATAGCCCTAGGTATAAGGTTAATTATATAGTTAGTTATCTTCTTTAATAGTAAGCTCCTTACCTTATCTAATATAAATATATCTTAGAACTTATATAGTTTCTTTAGGATCTCCTTAATAGTTTTATATGCTTTTGCTTTCTCCTTATCTTTAAAAGAGATAAACTTATCTTCTATAACCCCTATAATAGCATATATAATAGTCTTATTATATATTACATTTATAAACTTATAGGGGGTTAGTAGTAAAAAGGCTACTCTTTTTTTCTTAAATTACTATTCCTATAAATATAAATAAAGGTATATATATTCTTTTATAAGTATATATATTCTAATTAATATAAGGCTTTCTTTAACTCTTAGGTCCCTATTAATAGCTATATATAGTAGCTTAAGGTTTTTCTCTTTATTCCTTAAGTCTCTAATTATAATAGGTACCTTATAAACACTATATTAAGGGACTATAAGGGCCCTTACTACCTTAAGGTAGGTGCTATAGCCTTAGCCTTATTAAGCTTATATACTTATATAAACTAGGCACTAATAATATTAATCTTAGTATAACTATCTAGATTAGCTACTATTTTAATATCTTTATACCTATAAATAGTAACTAGTATATAAAATTAACACCTTACTAGTATCTAGGTATTTAAGGCAAAGGTAAGGGTATTTACTTTTACCTTAGGAAGTTTCCCTAGCCTTTTTGCTAGTCTTTCTTTAGCTTATTATAATTATAGGAAAGGTATTCTATATTACTATAGTTATAATACTACCTCTTATCCTAGGTTTTATTATTATTTAGGTAGGTAGCTAGGGTCTTTTCTTTATCCTTATCTTTCTAATCCTTATAAGGCCTATAGCCTTATAGGGAATTATATCTAGGATATTAGGGAGCTTTATATAAGCCCTTATCTCCTAAGTTACTTAGCTTTTACTTATTCCTTAATATTACCTCCTAGAATCACTAGGTAAGTTATATAACCTTTTCTTAGGTTATTTTAGTAATAGATAAATATAGGTTAATATAGTCCTATAGTTTAGGGAGTAATTTTATAAAGAATATAAGGGCTTAGGTCTTTTCTAGGGCTTTTTTAAGGTATTTCTCTAGTAAATCTAGGAAAATACTAAATTTAATAGGGCTCTAACCCTCTTATTACTTTATATTCTCTAACTATATAGCTATCTATATATTATAGTTTATAAAGTCCTTAAGTAATATAAGGGTCTAGGCCTAGAACTTATCCTAGTTATCTTTAGGGTAATCCTAGCTATTAGCTAGTTATTCCTTAATATATTAGTCCTATCTTACCTAATAGTTTATATATATATAGTTAAGTATAAAGAGAATATTTTAGTTATTATATTAGTACTTTTTCTTTACCCCCCTAAAGGCATAGTTTAGGTTATTTAACTATATCTTATACTTCTATAGATTTATAGGGTATTAAAGGTTAGTAATATTCTAGACTTTAACCTCTTAGCTACTAAGACTTAAGAATATACTAGCCTTTTAGCCCCTTTTTACCTATTTCTCTTCCCTATTAAGTTATAATAGGTTAATAAGTTCCTATTCCTATTCTTATAGTTTCTTAAGTTACTTAAGCTAGGTAATTTACTCTCTAACTACTACCTCTTCTTCTCTAATAATAAAGGGTTTAGTCTTAGTTAAGGTCTTTATAAAGTATAGTATACCCTTACCTATAGTATTACCCTTATTTATCTAGTTTTAGTTAATATATAGTATTACTCTAGTAAATTATATAGTTCTCCCCTTTATATTACTCTTAGGTAACTAGTAGGAGAAGCTTTAGAATTATAAGAATAAAAGATAGCTAGGTAAGAGGTATAGGGATACTTATATATTAACTAAAGCTTACTAGGTCTAAGTGTGTTATATATATAAGTTACTAGCTTATAGCTAGTGGCTTACTAGTATTACGTGGACCTAGCCCTAGGACATAGTGCGCCTATTAGGTGGTGCACTAGTGCGCTAGTGTTGTGAGTGGGCCTCACACCTATAGTTATAAATATAGTATTATCTTCTTTAAGTTCCTTTACGCTATTATCCTTTAACCATATATTATATACCTTTTTTATATTATTAGGTTAATAATTTATTACTTCTTTTACCTTCTTTAATAGCTCTTTATTAACTTTCTAATCCTTTAGTAAGTAAAGTATTTTATAGGTTTTTTATAAATCCTTTAACTTCTTTACCTTATGTTTTTTATAGTAAATATAGGGGTCTTTCTTTATTACCTTCTTTTTTTTAGCTTTATTCTTTACTTTACTATTAAGAGTTAGTTTAGTCCTAAAGGCTTTACTAGTCTTTCCTTAAGACCTCCCTTAGGCTTTAATTAGGTACCTAATTCTACTTATAATATTATAGAAATTAAGGACCTTTCCCTTACTCTTTACTATATATATTAATAAGTTAATTTAAGCTAAGATTATAGGAAATTAAGCCCTAATAGCGTTATTAATTATTTCTATAGGTAAATTACCCTTTATAATAAGGTAGTTTACTTAGAAGCACCTCTTATAGCTAATTAAAGTATTTATAAGCTACTTATTAATATTTACCTTTATAAGGTTCTATTTAATAGTCTTATTAAAATTAACCTTAGTATAATACTTAATAGTCCTACTTAAAGGTATTATATTTCTTATAAGCTCTTTAATCTTATTACAAAGAGATACATACCTTAAGATTATTTACTTATATTTAGGCCTAAGTATTATTATAAACTAAGTGTAATACTCTTATAGAGCCTTTATAAGGCTCTAGAATTAGCTATTAAATACCTAATAATAACCACTAAGGACTATAAACTAGGCGCTATCTTTAGCATTATTAGGTTATTAAGGGTACTAAAAATAACTCTCTTTAGGCATATTATAACCCTTAGAAGAGCTTTCTTAGGGTTACTATATGCTACTGCTTATAGCTCTAGTGCTATATAAGTGTGTTTAAATTCCTATAGTCTTTAATATAAATAATTAACTCTATATAGCCTTTACTACCCTTCTCTTTACTAGAGTCCTATTTCCTACTAGAATTAAAGGCTTAGGAGGGTAATCTAGCTATATATTTAAATCAGGATTAATAAAGACCTAGATTCTATCTTTAATAGCTCTTGCCTTAACTATCTTATACTATAGGTCCTAGTAATAGGGCTTCTATAGCTTAATAGCTAGCTTATTGCTTTTTAAAGATTCCTTAGATATTATAAGGATATCCTATAGTGTTGCTATTAAACTAATAAAAGGTAGTATTATGTTTATTAATCCTAGTGTGCTAGGGTTGCCTAATTATAATATTAATAAATTAGGCCTCTCTTTTACTATATATATACTAATTATCTAAAGATTAAATAATTAGTTAATTTAAAGAGAAGAGTACTTATTTAGAAAAAAGGTATAATTATTATAAACACTATATAATTACTACTATATTAGACTGCAAAGCTAGGGTTTAATATAACTACCTCTATTAAGTTATCTAACCCTATAAGAGGGTGTAAACTATAGCTTAAATACCTAAGTACCTTTACTATAGGTAAGGTACTTATATAGTGCTAAAATATACTATAAAGTTATAGAGGTCTTAGAAAATAACTAGCTAGGGGTGGACTCTTGTCTTAGCTAGTTGAGTAGCGAGACTATCGTGCGGTAGGGATCAATTATGCCCTTGTGGGTGCAACATGGAACTACCAGTGACCCACTGTACAACAGCGTGACCCTGTTGCCTAGGCAGCGTATGTAACTGGATTAGTAAGCTTAGGAATTTGCGTAGGAATACTAGCACACACGACTTTGGCTTATCTAGTCCGTAGCTCTCCTTGTAATAGGGAAGCACAGGACCTTTTATTTATTATATAATAGAACTTGGATTTTACAACATCTTCACTTTACATCTACTAAATTACGGAGTAGGCGGACTTCTTTTCACTGCATCACGTGCAAGAGACCCGCTTGCCCACCGAGTCCATCAGGCTAAATTCTGTTTCGAAGAACCACAACCGACCTGGTCACTTGATTTTCATTTCCCGCAGCCTGGTCAGAGTCGGGCAGGATGGATATTTATCGCGGACCACGCGGACCACGCGGACCACGCGGACCAAGTCAAAGTTGTCTCGCTTGAACTGGATGGGATTAGCCTGAAGATCCTTACCAATGGCCACATGCCCGCATAGTCTCTTATATTCTGAAGGGGGGGGGGGATGATAAAAAAAACGACACTATTCTTTTCAAAATCATGGGCTTATTACACCTTTATTGATTTCGTATACGAAAACAAGTTCAACGACAATGTTCACGGCATTCGCTTCGCTCTTCCTCGCGGCAACTGCGCAGGCTTCCTTTCTGTACGTCTCCTCGTATGACGGATTCGTGACTACGCTCGATCTGAAGGGCACTTCCTCTGGTCGCGGCGCTGCAAGAGTTCCGTTGCTGAGGAGCGTGTCGTCGACGCATGGTTGCGGAGGGAGCCCGTCGTGGCTGACGCTGGATAAGGCTGGTTCGACGCTGTTTTGTGCCGACGAGGGCCTCACGACGAGGAATGGCTCGATTTGGTCGTTTGAGACGACTGGTGATGGGTTGAGGAGGTTGGACCAGGTGATGACGCTGAGGGGACCTGTGAGTGATGTTCTTTATGGGAAGGGGCGCCGCGGTCTTGCTGTTGCTCACTAGTGAGTTGGCCTTTCCATTCATCTCATGGGAAGCACAAGAGAAAACGAACGTGACTAATCGTCAACACCGTGGCCAAGTTGGTCCGGAACCTTGACCACCTGGGACGTCTCCGACCCATCCCACCTCGCGCTCGTCCATACCGAGCAGTACAAGCTCGCCAAGCCCGGCCCCGTTGCGGACAGACAGGACGCTTCACACCCTCACGAGACCGTTCTCGATCTCACCGGAAAGTTCATGGTCGTTCCGGACCTCGGCGCCGACAAGATTTACGTCTTCGCCGTCTCCAACTCCGCCGACCTCAAACTCAAGGCCCTGCCTCCCGTTCATGTCCAGCCTGGCAGCGGTCCCCGCCACGTCAGCTTTGCTACCCGTCGTGGCAAGACGTTCATGTACGTGGTGACCCAGCTGGCCAACACCATCATCGGCTACGAGGTGACGTATCCCGGCGCATCTATCCAGTTTAAGCAACTCTTCACCATCAGCACCCATGGCGTGGGCGGAAATGTCCCCCAAAATGTTGCAGCCGCTGAAATCGCCGTCTCCGTGAGTTCACCTGTTTCTCCTCCAACGAGGCCTCGCGTCATTCTAGCCTCCAATCATAGCCCTTTTTTAACCCTCCATCTCCGAAGCAATTGGTGACTTCCCTTGCTAATATGCCCGTCCTTTCTTCTTGTTTGTTTTGCATTTAGCCTGATTTCAATAATCTCATCGTATCTTCCCGAAGAGAAAACGCTTTTAGCATCCCCAACTTTGACCCCAAGAACAGCACCAAGATCATCTCGGATCCCCTCATCAACTTCTCCATCGACGCCGAGACGGGAAGTCTCACCCGAATTCAGGAAGTCCCCTGTGGCGGCCGCGCGCCTCGTCACTTCTCCTTCAACAAGGCCGGGACGTTGGTCGCCGTGGGTCAACAGAGTGATGGGCGAGTCGTGCTGATCAACCGAGATCCACACACCGGTAAGCTTGGAAGCTTTGCGGGATATGCCAACGTTGCGGGCCCGGTTACATCGGTGGTTTTCAACGAAAAGTTGGGTAGCTGATCGTCCTGTTTTCTTCTTCTGTCTTGACATCCACTGACGGTGTATGGATATGTAGATAGATGAGATGTACGTAGATCGATAGCATGCGCCCCGGATTGTATATACCATCCCATGTGATCGTTATGGAGGAGATTGCATCCGCACCACTGCAACTTCCCCCATATTTGTGTCTCCAATTGATTAGCCACTTAGTGGCTGGTCGCAGCATCGATTGACTTTGCAGTGACTGGTCTCTGGCTGCCTCGCGTGCATCATGTTGAAATGGACTTGGTAAGCCTCGAAAAAGCTCGACGACCTAATTGCAAAGAACGGCAACATCCTGCTGGTGCCGCTGGCAGAAAACCAAGGCCTCCGCCTGCTGCAAGTGTCATATGTCAGTTCTCCCGATTCCCTAGAGTATCCTTATTACATACTATCAAGTACTAACACGTCACTGTAGTACTCCCTATCTAGTGGTATCCTCACCTAACTTTATGTACATTCTGTATTATTAGAGGCCTTAATTGGCCTTTATCGTAGCCTATGACATCCCTGAGGGCACGCGAATTTCGCTCAGGAGCTTTCAAATAACGAGCAGCAGCTAGTATTTCACCCATCTCACTAATAATTCCCGACTAACTTCCTGACTGATTAAATTAAACTTTTTTAGTGAGAGAAATGCCAAAATAGCCAAGGCTGCTTGTTGCTCGTTATCTGAGAGCTCTTGAGCGAAATCTTGCGTGCCCTTGGAGTCCAAACCGAGCTGTCGTAGTATGTGAAAAAAGCAAAGGAGCCGGAAGCTATGATGGCCAGCATAATATCGAATACAGGCTGTCACGGAGCATGATGCATGATGTTGCATTCGGACACCCGGAAGATTTTGATAAATGAGCACAAAGTACAGATTAATCAGGCTATTACGGACTACCACATTGAGCGTTGTTGTTCCAAGCGAACACTCGGTGTGGAACTTAGCGATTGAAGGTAAGAATGAAGAAGAAATCTTGGATCTCACACTGCTTGCATACTCCGGGGGGATTTGCCGAGAAGTTCAAGGCTTGGAAATTTAACGTGCCGTTTGAAGTATTATTGACCTTTGCCTTGGTCATAAGAAACCTTCAATTTGATTGCAGTACTATTACAGGACCGCGGCATTTGGATGTTCGATCAGACTGAATGTCCCATGATTACTCCGTACAGCACTTACACTGCGATTTCGTGGTTGGCCAGGCGCGACCAGGGCTATTTAGGATAAAATTTCCAGCGTGCATCAGTCTCACCGCTCTATCGCGATACTTGTTAATTCTTGTACGGGGTAGTCCGTACTGGCAATCGATTTGTAGATTATCTGGAGACTCGGGACCTGACGGATCAGCATGACGCCAAATCGATGATTCAATGCAGAGGCTAAGGCTTAGTCTTGGAATATCTTGTTAGACAGAGTCCAGCGAGTTGCCCCTGTGATTTTCTAGAAAGTAGGCCGCTTGGACTATTCGTGGAAGTCTCTTCTGGAGCACACTGGATGGAGCATACCCTGACAGCATCGTGCTCAAGCTCTGAGTTGCATGGAGAGAAAACACCAGATATGGCTGCTTGCTGGCTAACAGGGCATCTTGGCTGGCATGCGGCCCGTGGTGACTCCACGTAGGCTGCCTCGGTGCCTCGGCTGAGCGCTTGCAGCAGGTTTCGGCGGCGAAAGAGGTGCTGGGAATCGGTGCCGTGGCCGATCCCGAGATTAAACAGAAGTTGTTGCCATGCAGCCAGAAGCAAGGCACAAAGAGGAAAGAGTCAACAGGCGCTGCCTCGGCTGGCTTGCTGCAGGACCAGGAGAGATCCGAGAGTGCAGGGGAGAGTGCAATGCTCCTTCCCTAATCCGTAATAAATTTCAACTCAAGTTCTGGTGCATGCATCACCCTGCAGCCTCATCCTGCCGCCAACGCCAACGCCAACGCCAACGCCAACGCCAAAGCCAAAGCCAACGCCAAAGCCAACGCCAAAGCCAACGCGAACGCGAACGACAAGCCGCCGGACCTCTCGAGAACCTCCAATCACGATGTCAACTTGGCCGGTGGCAACAACTCCGGAACTCTCGAGTCTTATCGCTCCAGATCTGGGCATGAGATGCACATGCGCTTGGTGTCTGCCTCGACAAGATGAGAGAGACGGACAGCCAAACTCGTCCAGTCAAGTAAACGGTGTCTCCAATACGGGCAGAACGGAGGACCACCCCGGCCGGCGGCTTGGATTGCCTATTATTACAACGTGCTTAGCGTGGCGCTTCAGATGACGCCGAATTGCATGAATTGGACGCGAGTGGCCTCAACGTGTGCTTGCTCGGCCTGGTCGCTCTTGCCATCAATCAGGCGTGCCAAGGCGACATGAAACAATCAGAATTGACCCAGACGTCCCAAAAGGAAAAAGAAGAAAGGCAAAAGGAAAAAAATGCCCAGATACCCAGGGGGAGGGAACCTGCCTGCCGTTGACGTTGACAGTCATATTGTCCGATTGTCCGATATACCATCCAGCTCCTGCGTTTGAAAGCAGAATCAATAGACATTACGGACTATAGACGGCCCCGAGCACGATGGTCATTTCATTCCGGACCCGTTCACGCATTGAATCGTTGCTCCTCCAGCCCGCTCGTCAATCCGAGTCCTCGAGCTATTTGACCTCGACAGTTGTTCGGCGACTCGGTTCATATGGGGACGTTTGTCATCAGCATGGGTTCATCGCCCTCGCCGGCTCATTCAGACTATTCGCAGACTTCTCTTAGCCGCTTGTTCTGTTGTTTGCGAGGACTAGCCATTTCGAAGTTTGTGGTCATTAAATCTTTATGAATCTCAACTCTCAGACAGATCATTCGCTTGTGCTTTCCCGCCTACCTTGTTCGAATCCCATTGCTCTCGAGAACAGGCACATGTAATAATCTTGGCTTGGAGTCACATTTCTCACATCTTTGTGCTCTACTATTGTACATGTAGCCAAAGCTTCACAGAAGAGACCCTGCATACTTTCTTCACCGCGACTTGGTATCCGAAATGAAGTCTCCTGCAAGGTTCAAGGCGAAACGCACAATGAGCGTCAGCCGCAACACCAAGGCACACCACTCGACGGGCCGATCACGCTTGCTACCACGGTCCTCAGACATGAATCCACATGCAGCGCTATCATTATCGAATGATGACTCGTTTACGGCCTCTTTGAAGAGGAATATCAGCGATTTAGCTGTCGACTATCCACGCAGGAGGGCCACCATAGCTGTGAGTTTCTTCTCTGCTGTAATCTGCTGTTTCGAAAATGACCAGATGGCTCACATGGCACATTGCGAGTTTTATCTCCTTCTCTTCAGTGCGAAGTCTGCCGCTCCAGAAAGTCTCGTTGCGACGGCAACAAACCAAAATGCAAGCTCTGCACTGAATTAGGCGCCGACTGCGCTTACAGAGAGCCGGGCATGAAACTTGATGCTGGCGACAAGCTAATTCTCGAGCATCTCAACCGTATCGAGAACCTTCTGCAGATGAGTTTTGCTGCCAACCAGACCAACGGAATACACGTGTTGCAGAGTTCCCCATCCTTGAGCAACGGCACGACAATTAGCGGCGACCATGCTTTATTGACTGGCTCGTCCAACATGAATTCTGTCATTCACAGCGGTGGTTTCGACACATGGGGGTATGTGCCGGTTGGAACCAACATCTCGACCATGCCCAAATGTCACACGAATGCAACAATGCACCTGTTACAATGGCCGCTGATCCGTGATCTTGTGCCGCGGCCTTGCGATCTCCAGATCCTGCTTCAACTAGAGATGGCCCGGGAATCACTTTGTATCTTGACCAAGACACCCTGTGTCGATCTTTCCGAGACACAGGCATATGTTCAAGCCTTTTTCGATCGAGTCAACATATGGTATGCCTGCGTAAACCCTTATACGTGGCGAAGCCAGTACAGAACAGCCCTGTCCAACGGGTTTCGAGAAGGCCCCGAGAGCTGTATTGTGCTGTTAGTCTTAGCCCTGGGTGAGGCAAGCCTGCGAGGGAGCATATCCCGAATTGTGCCGACTGAAGAGCCGCCAGGTCTGCAGTATTTTACGGCGGCATGGTCACTTCTTCCGGGAATGATCACAACCAACAATGTCTTGGCAGCCCAATGTCATTTGCTTGCTGCCGCCTATCTGTTTTACCTGGTTCGGCCACTCGAGGCTTGGAATTTGCTTTGCACCACCAGTACAAAGCTACAGCTCCTCTTGATGGCCCCTGACAAGATATCTGCGCCACAACGCGAGCTTGTGAAACGAATCTATTGGAACGTGCTCTTATTTGAGAGTGACCTCCTAGCAGAACTCGACCTCCCACACTCTGGTATAGTGCAATTAGAAGAGAATGTGGGTCTTCCAGGAGGATTTGAGGGCGATACTGAAGACCAAGACCAAGTCGGCAGGGATGAGCTCTGGTATTTCCTCGCAGGCATTGCTTTGCGAAGATTGCTGAACCGTGTGAGCCAGCTCATTTACTCAAAGGACTCGATGGCGTCAACCACCACTAGTCTTGAGCCTGTGGTGGTAGAGCTTGACTACCAACTTAACCAATGGTATGAGAGCTTACCACAGGCCCTTCAATTCCCCTTCACCCGTACTATGCTGCAAGATCCTATCCAAGCCGTCCTTCTTCTACGCTTCTATGCATGCAAAACCATCATCTATCGCCCCTATATTCTTGCTGTTGTCGACAATGAGCAGGCAGTCCTCGATATTGTCGTTCGCGAGTGCTGCCACAAATGCCTTGAAGCGTCTGTCCGACAGTTGGAACATATCATGGAACAGTGCGTCGATCACTTCTCTCGCTTCTTTGACCTATACATTCATGACAAACTAATTAGTCTACGCAGTCAAGCAGGACATGTGCCTTACCTATGGCAAGGAGCCTTGTCTATAATCTCTCAAATTCTCCTGCTCATGGGCTCTTCGATGTGCCCATCCCTCTTGAGTATATTGCTTACAATTCTTCCACATCAAAAGGCATTGGACGACCTTATCAATGAGGCCATTATGGAGGTGGACCACTACGCAGCTTTGGCACCGAGTTTGAGCCTGGCAATTGATATCGTCAAAGAGGCTGAAATACGACGGCAAGCATTTTTCCGCAGTTGAGTCGGGTGTACATGCTCTGCTCTCGACAAAGGTGGCGCACATTTTGGTCGTCAGGGATTTTCCTAGTCGTGCCGCTACATTCAGATGGAAACTCCCCACCCCCCCTGAATTATTTTACAAATCTAAATGCCCCAGTTACTCATTCCTCTCTAACAGCTGTGATTAACTATAAGTAATACTATTATTAGAGAGCTATAAGGAAAATGCGCCGGGTATACGGAGTATAGTGCCATAAAAGAGTATATCTATTTCTTTGTAAAGCTGCTAGTACTTAAATGTACTAGCCCCTGTCTCCTTCATTTCCTAGCTGACATCTGGGTAGCTTAATTACCCCTATTGGGTACATTTGTAAAATAATTCAGGGGGTGTATTGTACACAGTTCGTTCACGGACGCGGTTAACTGTTAAGCAGCTAGGCCAAATAGCCAAAGACGGGGCGCGCACCTCTTATTGTAGCTGCGATAAATGAGCATATCATATGCTCAACATGAACTGGTGGGAGTTCGCCAGGTCCAAAAAAAATTGGACGGGGCACGAGTAGGGACATCCCTCCGGCCGAAATAAAATCCTGGTCCCGATTCTGAACGCCGAGCTGCTGTCAGGGTCCTCAGTGGTTTGCATTTTTCCTCCACCGAAACTTGTTCAATATTATTTACACATTATGAGTACAAAAAAATGGCTACCACATCCACCGCCGCGCCTTGTGATAAAACGGGACTTGATAGCAAGCTTTCAATACCCTTCCGTAAACAGGCCGATTCCTTCCGGCTTCGTAGAGAAGCCGAAGCCATGGACTACGTACGACGTCACACCTCGATCCCGGTGCCATCAATCCTCGACATGCACCTCGGTGTGAGCGACCATGAGCCAGGTTGGATTTTAATGGGACGGATTCCCGGGCGACAGCTACATGAAGCATGGGCCAATAATGACAGGAAGAGCAAGGGCGCAAACGATCTCTGAGCTTCAATCATACCTAGACCAGTTGCATCGCCTTCGCGCGCCTGGATCTTGCTGGATTGGTTCCTGCTCTGGAGGGCCTGCGTATGACCATCGGCTGGATACTATATCAGTGTGTGGCCCGTTTGCGTCTGTTGCCGAGTTTCACGACTTCCTTGTTGGCCCTGTTAAGAATTGTCCACGACCTGAATGTGGCCAAATATCGTGATATGCTCCCCGACAACTATTGTATAATATTCGCGCATGCGGATCTCTCATGGGAGTATTCTTCTTGATCCTGCTACAGGCTCCATCACTGGAATTATGGACTGGGAAATGGCGGGTTTCTGGTGGGAATACCGAAAAGCCTTATTTGGTTCTCGGCCTCGACAATGGTGGATTGACATTTTAAATCAAATGATGACGGCGTATCAGCCAGAAACTGAAGCTGACATGGAACTTGAAATGTTCTAGACTTGATAATCTATCCTACGTATAACTACACCACTTGAAAATTCCTCTCAACAGTTTTTCGAGGCGTCCCGTGTCAAGTAGGAATAAACAAAACCGTCCTCCTTCAACATCTCGAATCCGTCAAGCGCCCAATTCTGACAGTTCCATCCGGACGACTCGCTCATCTCGATTCGCACACTACTCAAACTTGATGCACCCTGTTAAAATTCGAGTCGTTAGCCTCGCTGATTTCTAGTTCCTCTTTGAGAGAACCGGACTTGGCGAGATCCACGTGTTCCGGACCTCTATAATAGAAAAATCGTCTGTGTGCTCTATAAGACCTTGGCTTGAAATGATGGGGACCACAATTACGGAGTAAGGATATTCAATTCCAAGCCACAACTTGGCAGTTTAGGCGGCAGAGACAGCACCGAGCTCGGCGCCCATCCGGGTTGGCAGACTCGGGCACCAGGACTGAATCTTAACAAAGCGGCCGGGGCGTAGACCCACTTCCAAAGCCAATGGCCCGGGCCGTGACCCCCCACCCCCCCACATTCAAGTCTGGTCTGGCCTTGTCAATGCATGTGACGTCGCGGCCCCACGTGACGAGGCAGTTGCTGGCAGGAGCGGCCTGCAGCCAACCACCGCCTTTTGTGGCAGCAATCCAGGGGAAGAAAATGGAGGAGGGGGTGGCCGTCATCACAAGAGAAGGAAACGGCCAATCTTAGCCCTTCCACCCAGAGCACGAGCGCCCAGTCAGCCTGACCAAAGACTGCAGGCCAAGTTCAGGTTCAACAGCATTCTGGCGTCCACTTGATCATCACATCACCAGAGGCACACGCACAGTTCATCCCTCACGACCCGCTGCTACTTGTCGCCATCGCCGTCGCCATCGCCGTCGCCTTTTGCTCTGCTGCTTCCATCCATCGCCCATCAACTGCGGTGCCATAGGACAGACGGTCTAGCGTGGCGGCCCGACAGCAGCACTCCAGGAAAAACCCTCGCATGCAGTAGTATTGCTCGTGTTTCTTGTCCTCTTGAGCATTGCCTTTATTCCGCTGCTCGGGAAGATATTATGCACAGCCTGACTTGGCAAAATTCCCATCAATCGACGACGTGCGGATTATGCTGCAGTGGCTTGATGCACCTCAGACACCCCTGACTGGTTCGCTGGCTCACAGGGCTGGTTGCCGTATTGCCCGCACCTCCTCCTGTCCTCTCTTTAATTGACAAAGACAAAGGGACAGCAACTTTCTCCCCAGTAGGTCGACGTCAAGCCAGCACCCCAGAAACCCAAAGAAAACCACCATCCTGGGTGGAGGGGACGGATGCCTGAATAGTCGCGCTATCGACCAGAGCCCAACGATACAACCAGGGCTGCGTGGACATGGGGCGGGCATCACAGATGGGCTCTGTGAATGGTGATCCTCGGCCCGGTAGGTCAAAACGGTTCGGAGACCATTCCATCAACTGGACGGCCGAGCCTGAAACGACGCCCGATTCGTTGCCCTTTGCTGGGGACGACGAGGTACATAGTTCCCCGCGTAGGACGACGTCTCGCCGTCTACGGCGGTCATCTAGTTACAGGACCGTTGACCAGAATGACTATTCTGCTTCTACAATGCCCCCACCGTCGGGTGCGACTTTGACGCGAGCTGCGACAGATGCTTACCGGCGGCCCGTGAACTGTCTTGCCCCAGGCGAACGGTACGAAGTCCCTCAGCGCACGCACTCGACAAGGGATGTGTCTCTGGGGTACGGAAAGACGAGGGTAGTGGGTGAATACTCGGGACAGTCCAGTGCAAAAAATGCGCTCGCTTATGGTGGCAGCGGCGATGACGATGATGATCATATAGAAGTCGTTGAAGAAGTTGAGGAGGAGCCAGCTCGATATCGTGAGAGAAGGCAGCCCAGTAGGGATGAGTATATGGACTCGTCATCGGATAGAAGATATCATAGGCGCAGGAGGCGGGCATACGCGGATGAGGATAAAGGGCCGAGGAGACCGTACGCTGCTAGCGACGGAGGCTCCGCTGCATATGCATCATCAAGGACGCTGGACCGGAGCGTTGAATCTCGTCAAGGACGACGCGGCCATGGCGCGGATGTTATTGAAGACTCTCGACCCCCTGTTTCCTCAAAAAGGTATTTTTCCCCCATTATTTTCTGCGGACAAAAGAAAAAAAAAGGGGCGAGGGGGGGGACAAGAATTGAAGCAATTTCTAACGTAACGATTCGTCTAGGTCACAAGTGCAAAAACGCCACAAATCAGCTGAAGTTGTTCAAATTGATCAACCCAGGTTACGAAGGTCGAGTACTGTCAGGTCGACGGGTGGGCACTCAGGAATCATAGGGACTATATTTGGGGCTCCCCTAGGGCGGCAAGAGAGCGTGAAACAGACCAGGGCTCCAAAGAGACGGTATGTTGCCAACTGTGCCATTTCAAAGCTTCCTGCGAGGCAAAATCTGTTACTAATGATGGAATCCAGCGTCGAATGCATCATTTGCATGGGAGACATCAACCCAGCCAAAATATCTACATTGAAATGCGGCCATTCTATGTGTCGCCCATGTCTTGAGCGGATCTTCAAGCTGTCCATCACTGACCCCCAGCACATGCCTCCTCGATGCTGTACCCAGGACCATATTCCCCTCAAGCATGTCGATCGCATATTCGACAACGCCTTCAAAAAGGCCTGGAATCGCAAATTTGCCGAATATTCAACCAAGAACAGAATCTATTGCCCGTCGCGGAAATGTGGAGAATGGATCAAGCCAGCTTATATTCGGCGCGAGGATGGACGCAAAGTTGCGCGGTGTGGCCGATGTAGGACAAAAGTTTGTTGCTCATGCAGCGGACGCTGGCACGGACCGGGATCTTGTCCCGGTGATACCGAGACAGCGAATCTTCTTGCTCAGGCCAAGGAGGAAGGGTGGAAAAGGTGCTACAGGTGTAAAGTCTTGGTAGAGCTGAAAGAAGGTTGCAATCATATGACATGGTAAGGCCCCCTTATTCTATTCCCCGTCAATAAATTATACAATATTGTACACGGATATAAATCGGTAGCTAACGTCTTGCCCACAGTCGTTGCGGTGCCGAGTTTTGTATGATATGTGGAGTAAAGTGGAAGAATTGCGACTGTCCATGGTTCAATGAGGACGATGGGCGAGGAGACTATTTAGATGATGTGAACATTCCTGTCCCCCATATACGGGGTGACCTAGGTGATATATTTCACGGGGATGGCCCACCGGCTCCAGCAGAGCTTCGAGGACACACAGGACTCGGCCATCCCATGGTCATGCCCGTACGCCGCCGGCCGCGAACATACCAGGAGGAAATGCACATGCGCAGGGTGCAGGAATCTCGCGATTCCGACATGGCGCGCCATTTACAATACAGTGACGACTATTATGACGAACCGAACATGATGGGAGGTGTTGGGGACATTCACGGCATCGGGAATGCATCAGGACATCACATGAATGAAAATTACAGACGTGGTGGAGGTGGTCGATACAGACCTTGCCCACCAGCACAGTACGACAGAACAGACTATGGCGATGCGTACCGCTCACGAGGATCTCGGGTAGAAACTTCACAAGAACGCCGATTGGCAGACCGTATGGCGGAGAGCAGATCGGGCATGGGCTCACCTCCCAGCACAGAGCCGATATACCCGGTCGGGATGATGCCTGCCGCTCCTCCCCCACCAGTTCCGGCCGCTCCACAGGGACAGCCTACGCGGCCCTCGAGGCATCACAGCATGGAAGCAGAGATGTATAACAAATCGCCGTACACGCCGCGCTCAGAGCGCGTTGTGGGTGGAAGGATGACACGTGATTGCGAGGATGAGGCGGAGCTGCACGCCTCCCCACCGAGGAACAGGAGACATGGAACAAAGAGTTCGGATTTGGCGGGCTTATCGGGACCTGGGAGTGGCATGAACCGGGTCTCTCAGTGGAGGGCGTATGTTGAAGCCGGAGTTCCTGATGGGGAGAGTACAGTTGGACACGCATAATAAAAAGATGGGAGCTCTTGAGAGTCTCTCACGAGGTTTCGTTCCCAATTCTGGACCGGAAGACACTGGTAGACCTTTTGGCTATTTTTGCGTCTTTTTTTCTGTTGCAATGCTCTCCTCAAGGCCACAGGTTGCTCGTCATCAAGTATTCAACGGTTCTGTGAACAGGCTCAGATTTGGTTTCTTCTTGGCCCATGCCCATGTCCATGCCCATGCCCGAGCAAACGACGTGGAGATGACATTTTGAAACTCTCTCGTGAGGAAATGGCTCGTTGGGATAGCATGTCATGTGTCACGTCACCAAATGCACGGCGGGTGCTGCATCTATAATTATGGGAAAGGGGCAAGGGGCAACTCCGTTATCCGTAACCCGTGGGTAACCCGTGAGCAACCCGTGAGTAACCCGTGAGCAACCCGTGAGTAACCCGTGAGCAACCCGTGAGTAACCCGTGAGCAACCCGTAGCCCGTAATCCGCAACTCAGTAACTCCGTTCCCCCGTAGAAGGGGGCGAGACCCTGATTCTGCAACGAGCGCAAGGACCCTCTGATCCCGCCCGGGTGATGCAGGTCTGAACTCCTGGTAGATCAGATTGAGAAAGCTTACATGTTGCTCCGCACTTTGTTTGAGATTGTTTCATTGATTGTGCGGCTTCTCCGGTTGCCTCGCCGGCTGTTGCCATTTTTGCCGCCAGACCGTTTTAATTGAATCTTCCACGGCCGGTTCCACGGCCGGCCGATTTGTTTTGACGCGCACCGCACACGCACCAGATGCCGCCGCACCAGGCGGACACACGGACTTGCCCGAGGTTCCAAGGCCCCCCCCTCCTTCCCTTCCCTCCGATGTCCCCTCTCTCGGCAGGGGCTCCCCCCCCTCTTGCCTTGTTTGCTGCGCTCCTTCTATCCCTGACGGCCGTCTCGCATCGCAGGTCTCGCGGCATGCCAGCCAACATCGAAAAGACCGCCGTGCACACCTTCATATGAAGGCATTGCATCCCCCCTATTAATACATCGTGCCCTGCTCCCTTGTTCTCTTTTCTCCGTCTCCGGTGGATGCACTTGCACTTGCCCTTGCCCTTGCACTTGCACTGTGTGCGACGATAGCTTTCATTTCCGTACCACGTGCTCGAGGATGCTGGTGTGTGTGTAGAGTTGACATCATCATCATATCCTTCAACATGCTGCTGCTGCACCAGGTTGGCAGTGTCAAGATCGGCGAGGTCATTCGATACAGCGTCACGTACACACCCTCGCAAGATCGAATCCTACCTTCCCCCGAGAAACTATACGTTCGAATTCGAAATACTTCAACCATAGCCCTTCGTGCTGCCTTTGTCCGCGGCCCCTATACTCTGTCCGTCTCGGCGTACCCTTCCCACTTCAACCCCAACGAGAAGTTCTCCAACCCTCGCCGATATGGAGTCCCTCAGTACGAGCCCATGCTCAAGGCCGGAGGATCTTGGGAGTGCGAACTGCTCGTCCCAGACAATATTCGTCAAGATGCTGGCGCGGGACGCCACGGAGCTTTCGGAAAGAGCTCTGATCACGATGAGGACTGCGCAACTTGGATCATTGAAATAGCTTCGCAAATTATATTTTCCACATCAGCTGCCGTGGGCTTCGAAGTCGTCGTGGCTCGCGACCAGAAATCACTGGGTCTCACCCAATCGCTGCCCGTTATTGGCAATTCCAGCCAAGTTCCACAACCTGGCAAAATGTCCGATCACCAGCAAAGCGTAGGTTCAAAGGAAGGACACCACCATCCGGCCCAGCCGAAAGGTGTCTTCTCCAGAGCTATTCATCTGAAAGTGGAGGACTCCGCGGCGCTTTGGAATACTCCCAGACTTCCAGAATGGGACGACGTTGGAGAGAAGCGGGCGAAACAAGAAGACGCGGGCGCCGATAAACCTGTGGAAAGCATGGTTAAGACGGGTGATTTGGAGACGGAAGAGCGCAAGTGCACAGATGATTCACATGGGAAGAAGAAAAGGGTTCATCTTGTCATGTTGACTCATGGTCTGCACAGCAACCTTGGTGCCGACATGCTCTACATGAAGGAAAGCATTGATGCTGCAGCTCAGCAAGCGCGCGTTGATGCCAAGACTAGAAGGGCAAAGGAACGGGCCGCCAAAAAGGCGAGAGCCGATTCTCCCGATAAAAAACGGTCGAAAGAGAGCCAAGAGGTTGTAAGAGACGAGGCCGACGAAGAAGATGAAGACGATGATGACGACGATGAAGAGGTCATTGTCCGTGGATACCCCGGAAACGCTACAAAGACAGAGAAAGGTATCAAGTACCTTGGGAAAAGACTATCAAGATATATCCTGTCAATGACCTATCCCGATCAGCCCTTCCTTCCGATTGGCAAAGGCGCCGGCGAGGGGCTCAACGAGGCCATGAGCAGTGATGATCATCACGAACAAAAACACCACCAAAACGATGCTCACGACACTGAACAGGGTCACGCTCACAAGCGTAGCAATAATCAAGGCCATCTTGTCAAGGCGAACCACGACTGTCAATGCAGACGCTACAAAATTACAAGCATCAGTTTTGTCGGGCACTCTCTCGGTGGTCTGATTCAAATGTACGCTATTGCTCATATCCAAAAACACTCGCCCAAGTTCTTCGACCTGATTCGACCCATCAACTTCATCGCCTTGGCGTCACCGTTCCTTGGTTTGAGCAACGAAAACCCGCTCTATGTCAAGTTTGCTCTTGATTTTGGACTCGTAGGCAGGACCGGACAAGATCTTGGATTGACGTGGAGAGCGCCGACCATTGCTCGAAGTGGATGGGGGGCTCTTGTAAGCAACCTTGGGGAGTCTGCACACAAGAAGGTGTATGGCGAACCACAACCAGAGTCGAAACCATTGCTACGAATCTTGCCCAGCGGTCCCGCTCATACGGCCCTGAAGAAATTCAGAAACCGCACAACATACTCCAACGTGGTCAACGATGGAATCGTACCGCTTCGCACGAGCTGTCTGTTGTTTCTAGATTATCAAGGCCTTGGCCACGTGGAAAAGGCTCGAAGAGATGCCGGGTTGGTGGAGACTGTCGTTGGATTTGGATGGGCAGAACTTACCGGTACCAACATGATGTCATCAAAATCGAAGCAGCAACTCCCCTTGGAGGAACAACAACAGAGCGATTCGGGTACAAGCATACCCAAGGGAAGGGGAAGCATGCACCAAGTTCCCCAGCCCTCCAATGATGCTTTACATGAGGATGATAGAGCCAGCATTCATTCTGTACCACGGCCCATCGGCGAAGAGGACGAGCCTGTTCCTGGCAAGACCAAGACCAACAGCACAGGCGCAGGCACAGGCACAGGCACAGGCATAAATTCCCCCTTGGCCGGCTTCTTTGGTCTTTTTAAGAGCCAAGACCCGCCCAAGCCCCAGGTTGTGTCTGCAAAGCAGAAAAAGATGCTGCAGCGAGGACAGACAATTCATTTGGGCGGCTCCGACACAACAAACTCAAGTTCTACTGACATATCTGACAAGAAGCAACCAGGCAGGGCCACAGCTGGGAATGAGGTTGTTGGATACGCTGATGGCATGTCTGCGCCCCCAAGGACGACGTTCTTTGAATCAGCTGGCGACGTGCTCAATCCCAGCATGCCAAGTGTAGATCATCTAATCGACCCGGCTAACCGGCCGAGAACTATATTCCACGACCGGGTCTATCATCCCAGTGATATTCCACCACCTCCCTTGAAGAAGCGTCAGTCGACATTTGGCCGTCGTAAGAATTCTGGCAAGATGTCAAGCTCATCACAATTGTCGGGTCCAAGCAGGACTTCATCATCCCCGTACCCCTCCATCAATCATGAAGATTCGATGGACTCTACCAAGGACTATGACGATACAGCCAATACCAACCCTGAGAAGGATGCCTCTGAGATCGCCGATGGCTCCAACATGAGAGTAGAAGAAAAGATTGCCCGAGGCTATCATCGGGATTTGTCGTGGCGCAAGGTGCTGGTCAAGCTGGAGCCAGATGCACACAACAACATAATTGTGCGACGAATGTTTGCCAATGCGCACGGGTGGCCTGTTATAAAGCACATGGTCGATGCTCACTTTAGTGACTCCGAGGCCGCACGCATGAGAGATGAAGAAGAGCCGAACACAGACCGAGCTTTTGAAGCTCACCGCGGACCAGCCGCAGATGGCAGAGAAGTGAAGCGCTTGCATCAGCTTCGCGAGGAAGAAGCCAGTGGCGCACAGCCCTTGAGAAGCAGGCACGGCGGGGGGATCAATGAAGCACGCGAAGCTCTGGACGAAGTGCCTGATTTGCCCGAGAACAATGAAGGCCACAGTCCATCCCATGGCCCCCCACGCCTTGCACCGTTGGAAAGAGTGGATTCCCTGACATGGAGTGACCGAGATTGGATGGACACTGACAACGAGAGCGAAGTTGAATCGCACAGCCCCGGGAAAGGCGGTTCCAAGCAGCAGTCCAAGGGGCCAGTCAAGGAAGCGTCGCAGCGGCAAAGTCTCGGTGCATCGTCTTGGAAGTGGGCAGAGAAGATTGCGGGCAAAGGGCCCGTGGGCCGGAGTAGGAGTTCCCAGCCAGACGTCGCGAAGTGAGGGTTGTCATAGACTAAACAGGAGGGTTCTTGCATGGAGAGTATGTTCATCAACAATAGACTAACTGTATATTTTAATAGACTGGGACTTGCATAGCCTATGTTGAATAAGATGATAGTGGGTCTGCCGTAGGAATTAGTAATACAGAACATTATAAATGCCGGAACCAAAAGAATAGGAAAAAAAGATTGCAATTATTTAGCAAATCAAAAGTATTTGCGGTAGATCAGAGAAGCAAAGATGTGTACAAAAATGAAAGGAACAATGGTGGGATTGATACCACCACGTTGGACGAACAGGGAATCGAACCCTGGACCACTCCCAAATGGGCAGGCCATGCTAAGGGAGTATTATACCACTAAACCATTCGCCCTGCTGCGTTGATTGCGAGAAAGTTATTCTTCAATAGGAAGGAATGGGCAGTTACAACGTCTACGTGGGTGTTAACAAAGCACACAATGCTTTATGTCATATCCCTCTTTACATAATAGTTAGGGCGCTGAACCACTTAGATAACTTAGACACTATGTTTTACTACCCTAGTTACTTTCTAGCACTTTAGTAAATATATAGTATATTTTTATATAGTTAGACTATATACCTTATAGTATAAGTACTTAGCTATTTAAGTAAGTGTTTATACCTTTTTATAACCCCGTGGCGTGGTGGTTACACGCTATGAAGATCTGTTCTAGGTCCTAGGTCGTGGGTTTGAATCCCACATAAGGCATAATTTTTAGAGGTCTTAGTCATACCTCTAAAAATTAAACTAATCATAGTGCAAGGAAAAGTAGGTTTACTAGGCCTTACTTTTCCTTATATTATAAGCAAATTAAATAAGCTACTTTACTATATAAATTAGCTAGGATACCTAGAGCTCTAAGGTTTAATTTTAAGCTAGGGTTTGTAACTATATTATATAACTAAGGGATTTTAGGAACTAGATTAAAGAAGATAGGGATAGTTAAAGGAATATTATTATAAGGGGGTATTTAGATATTAAACACATATAAGTTAGAAGTATATATATAGCGTAACATATTATAGTAGGTTTTTTACCTAACTAGGTAACTAACTAGTTATCTAGTTATCTAGATAGCTAGTAACCTAGTATGGTTTTCCTACTACAAAGCAATATCACCGCAGGAGTACTAGTTAAGAGCATAAATTGCCATCTAGTGTAAATAATATATACCTTTTTATAAGGTTAAGTAACTTAATTTATACTATTATATATAACCCTAGCTATATAGTTTAATATAGTAGTAATTACTTAGTGTTTATAATAATAAGACTTTCTTTTTAAATTAGTATTATCTTTAAGTTAATTAATTATTTAATTTTTAAATAATTAGTATAACTGTTAGTTCCACTAAGGAACGATGCACTAGTGTAAAGAGGTTAAATTTGACGTTAAAGGTAATAATAATTAATAATAACTAAGGAGCTATTACGTGCTAGCTTTGCACGATGTAGGGCTAAATCTATTAGAGAGGCTAACGGATTTAATAGGTTATAAGTTATACTAATTTTACTAGTAAAAGCTACTATTAAGTATAATATATAATATTAGAAGTAAGTTAATTCTTCTAACTAAAGTGCTAAATCTAGCCTTATAAGCATTACTTATAACTAAGCTTATTTTACTATATAATAAGTACTAGGTATACTTTAAAAAATAACTATCCTAGTTATAACTAATAGAGCTATAACTAGATTTAATCTCCTTATCTTAAGTAACCTAAAAATATTCTTACTTATTAAAATTAAATAAAAGAAAAATAGGTTTAATATGCTTATTACTAAATTTATAATTATGTGAGGCCACTTACAACACACGGGTGCACCCCGCGGGCACGCCACACCCTAGGGCTAGGTCCACGTAATACTAGCAAGCCCCTAGCTATAAGCTAGTGACTTATATATATAATATACTTAGACCTAGTAAGCTTTAGTTAATATATAAGTGCCCCTATACCTCTTACCTAGCTATCTATTATTCTTATAATTCTAAAGCTTCTCTTACTAGCTACCTAAGAGTAATATAGGGGGGAGAACTATATAATTGTCAGGAGCACAGAGGTCAGAGACAGGGCGATTATATAATAGAGCCTTAGATAAACCTTAGGCCTTGCGTATAACTAAGAGCCTAGCTAGCCACTAGATAGCTATATATACACTAGTAGGGTATTTAGCAAAGACTACTTATATTATATATAAAAGGTTAGAGTTTAAGACCTTTATAAACTACTAGCTAGGTAGTATCTTTCTAATAGTAACTATATATCTTAGCCTTTACTTTATTTATTTTACTTATAACTAAAGTTATAATAAATTAAACTCTTTTTCCCTTTAGGGTAATAAACTATTAGCTAGATACTAATATAAAGAAGGTATAGAATATCTATATATAATATACTAATACTATATAATTGTTGAATCCTTCGGACCTTCGGGTCTTGTTTGGTTTAATCGTGGCTAAAGGTTAGGGCAGATGTAGGGCCTTTAAACGGATGCACGTAATGCGATTAGCTATAACCTTATACTATTATAGTGCCCCTATACTATAATATTACTACTACCTTACTTTTCCCCGTTTTTACTTACCTTTTAACCTAGCTAGATTTCTTTTCTTCTTCCTTTTCTTAGCTCCTTAGTTATTATTAATTATTATTACCTTTAGAGTTAAATTAGACCTTTTATACTAGTGTATTATTCCTTAGTAAGGAAACTAATACTAATTAGTAGTTAAAAAACTATAGATAAGTTAGGACTATAAAGAAAAGATATTTTTATGCTTATAGCTCCTTACCCCTTAATCTCTAGACTATTTAGGTAGGAAAGTATAACTTAGAGTATACTAAAGAAAAAAACTAGATCTTTAGACTTTTTAGGCTTCTAAGGGATTAAATCTTTACTTAACTATTAGGCCTATAGGATATTATAGTTAAAGATTTAGTTCTATTATTTATTATAAAAAAACTAACTAAATAACTAAGTCTATTACTATAAGGTATTTATCTTAAACCTAATATTAATATAACCTTAGCTAAAGCTAGCTAACCCTTTTATAATCTCTTTTTCCTATAGTATCTTTTACTATAATAGTCTTTATACCTTTATACCTTTATACTCTATATATATTATATATAAATAAAGACTTATTTCTATATCTATACTATCTTTATTTCTAGGTTTATATTATCTTTATAATTTATTTTCCCCTTCTCTCTTATTTTTATTATTTATCCTATAATTCCTCTTATCCTATTTATTCTATTACTTATTACCCTATTTTTCTTACTTATTCTATTACTTATTTTATCTTATTTTTCCTATTTTTCCTATTTTTCCTATTTTTCCTATTTTTCCTATTTTTCCTATTTTTCCTATTTTTCCTATTTTTCCTATTTTTCCTATTTTTCCTATTTTTCCTATTTTTCCTATTTTTCCTATTTTTCCTATTTTTCCTATTTTTCCTATTTTTCCTATTTTTCCTATTTATTATGCTTATTATATTTATTATATTTATTATATTTTTCCTATTTATTATGCTTATTATATTTATCCTATATTCTTTATTCTATTTTTCCTATTTTTACTTCTTTCTTATAGGCACTTACTCCCTTTAAATTACCCTATTAATTATACTCTTATTTAGCCCTTTCTATTAGGCTACTTAGCTCTATTATATTAATAGAGTTAATAGTAAAGAGCCTTATTTTTTACCCTATTCTAATTACTATCTTATTTTCCCTAGATAGTATATACTAAGGTATTATTAGGCTTTAACTCCTTAGGGCTAGTAAAACCTAATATCTTTATTATAAAGTAAAGATAAAACTATTTTTACTAAAAGAATAGGATTAGAAAGTAGTTTATTAATAATACTAGCTTAATAGTAATATTTCTCTAAAGGTAAGATACCTAAGGTACCCTAAGAGGTATCCCCTATAAGACCCTTAAAGAAAGAATTACCTAAGTAGCTTTAAATATATTATTTTACTCTTATAAGGGAATAGGAAAAGGTAGTATAACTAGATCTAAATACTACTATATAGTATAAACTTAATAACTAAATTATAAGGTTTATTATAACTATATAGTACTAAGGCTAGAAAAAGAAAAACCTTTAGAAAAACTTTAAAGAAGACTTTAAAGATTAGACTAAAAATACCTTTAAAAAAGCTAATAAAGATATTATATAAGAACTATATAATATCCTATAAGAAAATAAAGTATATATTCCTAAGGGAATAGAAATCCTAATTATAAACTTTTTAAACTAAGTTCTTTAAAAAGAGATAAGAATAATATAGCTAAAAAAGAGGTTATAATTTTCTAAACCTCCTAAACTATAGGTTTAGACTTAATAAGCTTAATAGAATTAATCTCCTTAATTTATAATAATAGAATATTATTATATATACCCCTAATTAATCTTTTATTCTTTATAAGAGTAAATATAGTATTCCCCTTAATATTAGGATTTATAACCTAAATAATACCCCTATTCCTAAGAACTTACTTTACTAATAATATATACTCTCTTTAATAAGTAAACTATAAAGAAAATCTTTAAGCTTATAAAGATATATAAGGATAGTAACTAATATAGTAAAAAGCTATATAACTTCCTTATACTAAAGATTACTCTCTTTTAGAGTAAATATAACTATATTAACCTTTCCTAATCCTATTTCTAAAAGGTATTTCCTATTATACTAATAGGAAATACTAAGTAATACTACCTTAATTACCTTTTAAGTAAGAACTTTTTATATAAAAAGATAATTACTAAGATTTATTAATACTTTAAGATAAAAAGTAATTAATAATTCTATTAATATAAATAAAGTAATATAACCCTTATTAATATTATTACTAAGAACCCTAATAAGACTAAGCTTAAGTGCCTTAAGATTATATTAACTACCCTAAAGAAAATCTATAAAGAGTTATACCCTTTTAATATAGTAAATATAAAGCTTTATAAGTAAATACTAAATATAGTAGCTAGTATACCTAAATACTAGGTAGTAAAGTATATATATACCCTAGGCTTTAAGAACCTTATAGGAGACTTTTATAAGTTAATTACTATTAAAGAATTAAACTAGAAAAGTACTTAGTATTACTAGTACTAGGAAGAGAACTTATCTAAGGTAATATTTATAGATTATTAATATAGCTAATAAAGCTATAGTAAAAGAAGCTATTATAAAATAATATAGTAAAGCCTTAAATAGTACTTTATCTATAGTAGTAATAGCTACTAGTTAACTAACTATACTAATATAAAGTATTAGAAGGAAAAGGATAAATAGTAAGCTAGTAAGACTTATTATATACCTCCCTTAGATAGGAAGTTCTAGGTATTTCTTACCTCCTATAAGGGGAGGGCTAGTAATAATATAAATAAGGTAAATAATTAAGAATAGGGGAGTAACCTTAAGGCCTATATATAGGCCTAAAATAATAATAATAATAATACTAATAATAACCTATTATTAGGGGTATAATTAAGTATTATATAATTCTTTTACTTAGGACTAAAGATTAATAATACCCTTATTAATATAGATATTTTTACTACTCTTAATAATTAGGTATTCTAATATACTTTCCTTAAGTAAGAACTATATAAACCTTAAGACTCTAATAAAGGGCCTATATTATATATCTCTAAAGAATACTATTCTAAAGAGGTCTTTAAAGGGATTATACCTAATATAAGTATTATAGGTAAATTAAGTATAGGTATTATATAGGTTAAGGCTTTAATAAAACTAATATCCTTATTAAAGATTAAACCTTACCCCTAGTAAGTTATTAAATTTAGTACTAGGGAGGTAATAATATAAGGTATTATTAGTATACTTATAGAGCTTAGTAAGCTAGATTTCTATATTATTAGTACTACTATACCTTTCCTTTTCTCTATTACTAATATAGATAAAATAAATATTAAGATTAATAACCTTACTAATATATTAATTTAAGGTAATAAGACTATACTAATTATATAGTAATAGGGTTATTTATAGTAGTTACTAGAGGTAAAAGAAATAGTTACTTTTTACCTATTAAAAGGGGATATTTATTAATTATACTAAAGATTTAGTTATTCCTTAGTTTAATAGCTTATAAAGATTCTCTAATAAGCTAGTTATAATATTAAGCACTAAGTAATTAAGAGGTTAACTAAGGTTTACTACTATTACTAAATAAATAAAAAAGCCCCTAGTTAATTTAAATTTATAATTAAGAATAACTATAAATTTAACTATAATATTATTATTAATATTATATAAATTAACTCCTAACTAGTCCTTTATATTATTAATTTAGTAACCTTTTTCTAAGTAGCCTAATTCCTTAATCCTAATAAGTAAAAGGCCTATAATATCTAGGATACTATTAGGGAGTGCTAGATTAATATATATCTTAGCCCTTTAGATTAGATTATTTATAATACTAGTAAGAACTTTACTTCTACTAAATTTAGGCACTATACCTATCTAATATTAATTAAAACTAATAAAGTACCTATTAAAGCTTATAATAATATTAGAAAGGTAAAGAGATATTATAAACCCTTATACTAGGCTTATAATATTATTATAGACTTAATTAGTAGTAAACTTATACCTAAATAATAGCTTTAGATAGCTATTAAAGCTATTAATAACTTAGTAAGACTAGATAGCCTAGTGCTAACCTTACTAGTCTTTAGAGCTTACCTATAGATAATAGATAAGTTATTACTAAGTATCTTTATTATTTAATAAGCTAAAGTAATTTAGAAAGCTACTAATAAAGTATACTATTACTTAGCTAAGAGGTAAGTCTATAATACCCTTAGTACTTAGAATAGCCTAGATATATTACTAATATATTAGCTACTACTATAGGCTAATATATATATAAAGAGAGAAAAAGAAAAGTAATATAGCCCTTATAAGCTACTTATTACTAATAAGGAGACCTATACTATAGAAATACCTTATAGCTTAGTAAAGTTTTACTCTATAGTAGTTAGGCTATATTATAAAGCTAGAATAAAGGGTAAGAAAGTAATACCTTAGGGTATTAGGGAATATAATAACCCTAGTACTACTACTAAAGAAAAAGAAAAGGCTTATAAGGAGGTAAAAATAGCTAGGAAAGATAAGCTACTAGTAAACCTAGTATTAGAGAAAGTAATATAGGTAAAGGTAATAAAAAAAGAGAAAGAAAAGGCTTTAGTAAAGAGAAAGTAAAGAAGGCTAAGAAAGGCCCTTATAGTTTAATTTTATATTAATAAAGATATAATATTAAATACTAAGGCTAATAAAGCTAGAAATTATAGCCTTAGTAAGGTAAATCTTAAGAATTATATTATATTTATTAATAAAGACTAAGAGAAAGCTTTAATTAAAAAGCTTATAGCTAGAGAAATACTAAATATAGTATTTCTTATAGTAAAAAAAGAGGCTAATTAGAACCTTACTCTTTAACTTTACTAAGAGAGAAAGATTATAACTCTAAGAGAGCCCTTTAAGTAGTCTAATAAGGCTAAGATTAATACCCTTTAAGCCTATAATATATTTAAATTTATAATATTTAACCTAGTAAAGTACTAAGACTATAAAATCTTTAATTTCTATATAGTAAAAGAAATTAAGGGTAAAGAAATAGAATTACCTTATAAGAAATTATACCTTATAATTTAAGGCTATAATAATAAAGGAAAAGAGGCTATATTAACTTAATTACTAATAATATAGTAAGTAAGCTAATAGCTAATTATAGCCCTTACTTTATTATTAAGAAGAAAAGGTATTTATATTTAGATCTAGGATATTATATAGGCTTATATTTAATTATAAATAAAGCTAAATAGACTTATTATTATAAAACTACTAAAATAGATTACTTATCTCTTTCCTAAAGGTATAGTAATACTAGTAATTAAGCCTTTTTATAGAATTATAGAGGTAGGAACTTATTAGTAAGTAACTTACTTTTATTATTATAGAGATAAGCTTAATATAATAACCTTAACTTATAACCCTTACTTACTTATTATAGCTTTAAGTAATAAGAATCTCTTTAGTATTATAAGGATATAGATAAATAATACTTTAGGACTTAGTAATAATAATTTCTTTAGAAAAGAAAAAAAAAGCTTTAGAAAGCTAATTTTATAGTAAAAGAAAAATAGTAATTAATAACTAGGAATTCCCTTATTTTTAATAGCTATATCTTAATATAAAATACTAATAACTTATTAACTCTAACCTAAAAGGGCTAAAGTTAGAAGATTAAGGAAGTTAATTCTTAATTACTAGTAGTAAAGTAAGAATATATAGAATAATAAGCCTAAGGAAGTTATATTATAACTATATACTAACTAGAGGTATTTTATAACCTTTCTATTACTATATAACACTAAGAACCCTTTATTAATAATATTAAATACCTTAATAAGCGCCTTAAGTAGTAGATTAAGAATTAATAGTAAGGACTATAATATATTCCCTTAACCCTTATATACTAACTCTTTTTTACTATATAAATATCTTATAAAGCTAGGTATAATAAAGGAGAAGTGCCTAATAATAAATATTATAGCCCTTTATTAATTATATAAGAGGTATAAGATCTATAAGGTTAGATAGATTAATAGTAGCAATAATCTAGCTAATATAATAATAAAGGTATTACCTAATTTATCTCTTTTAACCTTAATTAATTTAAATAATTTAATAATTTATATAGAAGGTTAGGTTAAGAGACCTATAATATTAGGTATAGAGGCCTAAAGGAATAAAATAACTAGACTAGGTTAATATAACTAGATTAACTAGATTAACTAAGGCTAGGTAAGCTAATTAGAGTAGCGGATTCCTATTAAGGGATTTACTTATATATACTTTCCTTTATTCTGATTTTTATTATGTTTTTAAGCTCTTTAGCTATAAAGGAAAGAGAGAGATTACTAGTATTAAATCCTTTAGACCTTTAGGTCTTATTTAGTTTAATTATAGCTAAAGGTTAGGGTAAATATAGGGCCTTTAAATAAATACATATAATATAATTAGCTATAACCCTATACTATTATAGTGCCCCTATACTATAATGCTACTACTGCCTTACTTTTTCTCTTTTTTACTTACCTTCTAACCTAGCTAGATTTCTCTTCTTCTCCCCTTTCTTAGCTCCTTAGTTATTATTAATTATTATTACCTTTAGAGTTAAATTAGACTTTTTACACTAGTGCATCATTCCTTAGTGGGGAAACCAACAATAATAATAAAGTAATAAATAATTAGTAAGTAAGTAATAGCTTAATAAAGACTTAGACTATAGGTTTTAATAATAAGGTATACTAAATACTACCTATTACTAATTAAGGTAAAAATATAAGATCTAGTAATAATAATAAAGAGAGTATATTAGCTAGGTATTATATAGTAGTATAAGCTAAGCTATAATACACTAAATTAAGGTAAAAGATACTATAATTAAAAGTATAGACTAAGGAAATTAAGGTAAATCTATTATTAGCTAGAACTAGTAGTAAACTTATAATTACCCCTTATAAGGATAGATAAGCTATCCTAATTCTAGTTTTTCTAGTAAGTTATAAGCTAGTAGTGCCTTTATATTAACCTAGCCTTATAAAGATATAGTTAAGGATTCTTATATATAAGGGTAATACTTATAAGAACCTTACTATATTCTTATTAAATTTAGATATATTATTTAAATTAGACTATTTTACTTTTAGGAATAATATAACTAGGGTAGTATATACTAGTAGCTACTTAGCTAATAATATAAAGTAATAATAAATATATTATATAGCTATAGATAGCTATATAAATTATTTATCCTATACCTAAAAAGGGTTCCTTAAGTAGCTAAATACTAGAATAATAAATAAAAATATAAGGTACTTAGAAGTAACTAAGATATTACTAAACCTAAGGTAAAGGACTAACTAATTATTTTAGACCTTTATAAGATTATAAATAAAAGTAAAGGCTAAATTACCTAAAGTAATTCCCTTATATTTTAGAATTTCTATCTTTCTAAATAGCCTAAATAATACTATAAGAAAGTAAATAATTAGCTAGGAGTTTCTAATATTCTAAAGCTATTTATAAGGCTAAGGTAAGAAAGCTAAAGTTATAATAAAGTTAGGTAGTAGTAGTAATAAGAGCTATAATAGTAAAAAAAAAAGGTAATACTTTATCTTTTCTATAAATAACTTATAGTAATTATTAGTTTCCCTACTAAGGAACGATGCACTAGTGTAAAAAGTCTAATTTAACTCTAAAGGTAATAATAATTAATAATAACTAAGAAGCTAAGAAAGGGAAGAAGGAGAGGAATCTAGCTAGGTTAGAAAGTAAGTAAAAAAAGGGGAAAAGTAAGGTAGTAGTAGCGTTATAGTGTAAGGGCACTGTAATAGTATAGGGTTATAGCTAATCGCGTTATATATATCTATTTAAGGGCCTTATACCTATGCTAACCTTTAGCTATAATTAAACTAAATAAGACTTAAAGGTCTAAAGGATTTAATACTAGTAATCTCTCTTTTTTCTTTATAGCTAAAGAGCTTAAAAATATAATAAAAATTAGAATAAAGGAAAGTATATATAAGTAAATCCCTTAATAGGAATCCGCTACTCTAATTAGCCTACCTAGCCTTAGTTATTCTAGTTAATCTAGTTATATTAACCTAGTCTAGTTATTTTATTCCTTTAGGCCTCTATGCCTAATATTATAAGTCTCTTAACCTAATCTTCTATATAAATTATTAATTTATTTAAATTAATTAAGGTTAAAGAGATAAATTTAGTAATACCTTTATTATTACATTAGCTAGATTATTACTACTATTAATCTATCTAACCTTATAGATCTTATGCCTCTTATATAATTAATAGAGGGCTATAATATTAATTATTAGGCACTTCTCCTTTATTATACCTAGCTTTATAAGATTTTTATATAGTAAAAAAGAGTTAGTATATAGGATTATTAGGATCTAAGGTATCTTTAATTAGTTAGTAATTTACTTAAGGGTTATAAATATTATATATATAATATCTATACCTTAAACTATACTATATAGCTTACTTATAAGCGCGCTATAGGTAACTTACTTGCTTTTTATTAAGCTATATATAATAATATTACCTCTTATAATAAAGGTATTATTATCTTATATTACTTTATTACTAATTATAATTATATATCTAATCTATAAGCTAAGGTCTATATTATTAGCTAGTAATCTATCTATAAATATAAAAAGCTTTACCTCTTTAAGGGTTAAGGGAATATACTATAGTCCTTACTATTAATTCTTAATCTATTACTTAAGGCGCTTATTAAGGTATTTAATATTATTAATAAATAGTTCTTAGTATTATATAGTAATAAAAAGGTTATAAAATACCTCTAGTTAGTATATAGTTATAATATAACTTCCTTAGGCTTACTATTCTATATATTCTTACTTTACTACTAGTAATTAAGAATTAACTTCCTTAATCTTCTAACTTTAGCCCTTTTAGGTTAGAGTTAATAAGTTATTAGCATTTTATATTAAAATATAGCTATTAAAAATAAAGGAATTCCTAGTTATTAATTACTATTTTTCTTTTACTATAAAATTAGCCTTCTAAAGCTCTTTTTCTTTTTTTCTAAAGAAATTATTATTACTAAGTCCTAAAGTATTATTTATTTATATTCTTATAATACTAAAGAGATTCTTATTACTTAGAGCTATAATAAGTAAGTAAGGGTTATAAGTTAAGGTTATTATATTAAGCTTATCTCTATAATAATAAAAGTAATTTACTTACTAGTAAGTTCTTACCTCTATAATTCTATAAAGAGGCTTAATTACTAGTATTACTATACCTTTAGGAAAGAGATAAGTAATCTATTTTAGTAGTTTTATAATAATAAGTCTATTTAGCTTTATTTATAATTAAATATAAGCCTATATAATATCCTAGATCTAAATATAAATACCTTTTCTTCTTAATAATAAAGTAAGGGCTATAATTAGCTATTAGCTTACTTACTATATTATTAGTAATTAAGTTAATATAGCCTTTTTTCCTTTATTATTATAGCCTTAAATTATAAGGTATAATTTCTTATAAGGTAATTCTATTTCTTTACCCTTAATTTCTTTTACTATATAGAAATTAAAGATTTTATAGCCTTAGTACTTTACTAGGTTAAATATTATAAATTTAAATATATTATAGGCTTAAAGGGTATTAATCTTAGCCTTATTAGACTACTTAAAGGGCTCCCTTAGAGTTATAATCTTTCCCTCTTAGTAAAGTTAAAGAGTAAAGTTCTAATTAGCCTCTTTCTTTACTATAAGAAATACTATATTTAGTATTTCTCTAGCTATAAGCTTTTTAATTAAAGCTTTCTCTTAGTCTTTATTAATAAATATAATATAATTCTTAAGATTTACCTTACTAAGGCTATAATTTCTAGCTTTATTAGCCTTAGTATTTAATACTATATCTTTATTAATATAGAATTAAACTATAAGGGCCTTCCTTAGCCTTCCTTACTTTCTCTTTACTAGAGCTTTTTCTTTCTTTTTTTCTATTACCTTTACCTATATTACTTTCTTTAATACTAGGTTTACTAGTAGCTTATCTTCCCTAGCTACCTTTATCTCCTTATAGGCCTTTTTTTTCCTTTACTAGTAATACTAGAGTTATTATATTCCTTAATACCTTAAGGTATTACTTCCTTATCTTTTATTCTAGCTTTATAATATAACCTAACTATTATAAAGTAAAACTTTACTAGGCTATAAGGTATTTCTATAGTATAGGTCTCCTTATTAGTAGTAAGTAGCTTATAAGGGCTATATTACCCTTTCTTTTCTCTTTATATATATATATTAGCTTATAGTAGTAGCTAATATATTAGTAATATATCTAGGCTATTCTAAGTACTAAGGGTATTATAGACTTACCTCTTAGCTAAGTAATAGTGTACTTTATTAGTAGCCTTCTAAATTACTTTAGCTTATTAAATAATAAAGATACTTAGTAATAACTTATCTATTATCTATAGGTAAGCTTTAAAGACTAGTAAGGTTAGCACTAGGCTATTTAGTCTTACTAAGTTATTAATAGCTTTAATAGCTATCTAAAGCTATTATTTAGGTATAAGTTTATTACTAATTAAGTCTATAATAATATTATAAGCCTAGTATAAGGGTCTATAATATCTCTTTACCTTTCTAATGCTATTATAGGCTTTAATAAGTATCTTATTAGTTTTAATTAATATTAAATAGGTATAGTACCTAAATTTAGTAAAAGTAAAGTTCTTACTAGTATTATAAATAATCTAATCTAAAGGGCTAAGATATATATTAATCTAGCACTCCCTAATAGTATTCTAGATATTATAGGCCTTTTACTTATTAGGATTAAGAAATTAGGTTACTTAGAAGGAGGTTACTAAATTAATAATATAAAGAACTAGTTAGGAGTTAATTTATATAATATTAATAATAATATTATAGTTAAATTTATAGTTATTTTTAATTATAAATTTAAATTAACTAGGGGCCTTTCTATTTATTTAGTAATAGTAGTAAACCTTAGTTAACCTTTTAATTACTTAGCGCTTAATATTATAACTAGCTTATTAGAGAATCTTTATAAGCTATTAAACTAAGGAATAACTAAATCTTTAGTATAATTAATAGATATTCCCTTTTAATAGGTAAAAAGTAACTATTTTTTTTACCTTTAGTAGCTACTATAAATAACCCTATTATTATATAATTAGTATAGTCTTATTACCTTAAATTAATATATTAGTAAGATTATTAATCTTAATATTTATCCTATCTATATTAGTAATAGAGAAAAGGAAAGGTATAGTAATACTAATAATATAGAAATCTAGCTTACTAAGCTCTATAAGTATACTAATAATACCTTATATTATTACCTCCCTAGTACTAAATTTAATAACTTACTAGGGGTAAGGTTTAATCTTTAATAAAGGTATTAGTTTTATTAAAGCCTTAACCTATATAATACTTATACTTAATTTATCTATAGCACTTATATTAGGTATAATCTCTTTAAAGACCTTTTTAGAATAGTATTCTTTAGAGATATATAATATAGGCTTTTTATTAAAGTCTTAAGGTTTATATAGTTCTTACTTAAGGAAAGTATATTAGAATACCTAATTATTAAGGGTAGTAAGAATATCTATATTAATAAGGGTATTATTAACCTCTAGCCCTAAGTAAAAGAATTATATAATACTTAATTATACCCCTAATAATAGGTTATTATTAGTATTATTATTATTATTATCTTAGGCCTATATATAAGCCTTAAGGTTACTCTCCTATTTTTAATTATTTACCTTATCTATATTATTACTAGCCCTCCCCTTATAGGAGGTAAGAAATACCTAGAACTTCCTATCTAAGGGGGGTATATAATAGGTCTTACTAGCTTACTATTTATTCTTTTCCTTCTAATACTTTATATTAGTATAATTAGTTAACTAGTAGCTATTATTACTATAAATAAAGTATTATTTAAGGCTTTACTATATTATTCTATAATAGCTTCTTTTACTATAGCTTTATTAGCTATACTAATAATCTATAAATATTACCTTAGATAGGTTCTTATTCTAATGCTAGTAATACTAAGTACTTTTCTAGTTTAATTCTTTAATAATAATTAACTTATAAAAATCTCCTATAAGGTTCTTAAAGCCTAGGGTATATATATACTTTACTACCTAGTATTTAGGTATACTAGCTACTATATTTAGTATTTACTTATAAAGCTTTATATTTACTATATTAAAAAGGTATAACCCTTTATAAATTTTCTTTAGGGTAATTAATATAATCTTAAGGCACTTAAGCTTAGTCTTATTAGGGTTCTTAGTAATAATATTAATAAGGGTTATATTACTTTATTTATATTAATAAAATTATTAATTACTTTCTATCTTAAAGTATTAATAAATCTTAGTAATTATCTCTTTATATAAAAAGTTTTTACCTAAAAGGTAATTAAGGTAGTATTACTTAGTATTTCCTATTAGTATAATAGGAAATACCTTTTAGAAGTAAGATTAAGGAAGGTTAATATAGTTATATTTACTTTAAAAAAGAGTAATCTTTAGTATAAGAAAGTTATATAGCTTTTTACTATATTAGTTACTATTCTTATATATCTTTATAAGCTTAGAAATCTTCTTTATAGTTTACTTATTAAAGAGAGTATATATTATTAGTAAAGTAAGTTCTTAGGGATAAGGGTATTATTTAGGTTATAAGTCCTAATATTAAGGGGGAATACTATATTTACTCTTATAAAGGGTAAAAGGTTAATTAAGGGTATATATAATAATATTCTATTATTATAAATTAAGGATATTAATTCTATTAAGCTTATTAAGTCTAAACCTATAGTTTAGGGGGTTTAGAAGATTATAATCTCTTTTTTAGCTATATTATTCTTATCTTTTCTTAAAGAACTTAGTCTAAAGAGTTTATAATTAGGATTTCTATTTCTCTAGGAATATATAC